>JASANC010000987.1:0-39778 GCA_030248135.1 Theristus sp. LFF4_11 | reverse complement strand
TCACGTGCCAAAACTTTTTTTATTTTCTCGACACCGTGGCAGCATTCAACATCAACAGCACCGCAACAGCTTCAACTTCTGGAAGCCCAGACATCAGAGTACGTCCGTCAACCACCACCACCACGAACGCTCGCACCCCGCAGCCGTTCTGAACAAAAGTGCTGTGCAACCGAGATTCAACGGTTTTTCCGTTGCGAGTCGTGCCGTCAGCAGCTCGGCTGCTGCCGCACAATCGGCCGGCATGGTCAAGATCATGCACGTTGTGGTGGCCGGCGCGAAAAGGGTCGGCAAAACGTGCGCACTGAAACAGCTGACCGCGATGAAAGACAACACTGCTGAGGTCGGTGGGGGCTGGTCGAAGTTGTCCGTGTGCTTTCGGCTGGTGTTTCGCAAACTGGCTATATCATGTCGTGTTTTGCTCATCAGGTTTTCTTGGAGTCACTTCTGATTAGGTCGCTTGATGGAGTTTGGGTGAAACTCTATTCAGTAATGTTCAAGATCGCACTCGTGAACACACGTCTCGCAAAATCGGCGTAAAAAACTATGCTTTGGAAAGTCATCTGAAAAGCTACGTATATTTTGGAATTTCTATCAAATGAAAAAAATCATCTGGAGCGTTTACTAACTTCAAGCTTTAAAATGTTCTGAGGTTACCCACGAACAGTGTTGAGACGTGGTGCCTGTGTTGCAACTGCTCTCTCTCTCCCACTTTTACGCCCTATTTTCGCTGTGCAGCCGTACCGCGCGACCATCGACGACACGTTCATACTGGACGCCAGTCAGTTGGAGCCGACGTTGAGTGGCGGCGCTGGTGACACGAAAGCCGGCCGCGAGAAAGAAGTCATCGTGTTCCACGACACCGGCGGGCTGACGGCGGACGCGGTCGAGTTGAGACGGCCGTATTTGCAGGTTGCATGCCGCTTTGTGGCTTGAAACGCGCGCCACAAAGTTTTTAACCTATGATGCCCGGAAAGCACGAAAAACGAGTATGAGAGGAGCAACAACTCAGGTTTTTCTTGGTTTCCACGGCAGGCTGCCGATGCGCTGATCTTCGTGTACGACGTGTCCGACCAGTCGACGTTTGACATTGTCGGCCAACTGCGCATCTCTGTCGCACAACAGTTGACAAAGGAGAAAAAAGATGTTAGCGCTCGGCTCGTTTCGGTCACTTGATTTTGTTTTCTTTTCTTGTTTTGTGTGTCGGCAATGCTTGCCGCATTAAAACAATGTTTCACTGCTAGCCGGCAATTTGAAAATCATCAACACTTAGCGTCACATTTGTGCAAGAAACTGTAAATCACAAGCACAACCGAACAAGACTCTTTTTTACGACAAGATTGATTTGTATTCGAACTTTGGACGATGGTTCGGGCGCGGAAAAGCGCGTTAGCAAGTTCGGCTTTCCAGCTGTGCGACTTTTCAACGCCTCATTCAGCATTACCCTAGACACCTTCACACATGAAAACATAATATCGAAATATAAATTTGGCAACGCAAACACCCTGTCTGTCCCTGGCCTCCACCATTAAAGATCGAATTTCTCTCCTTTTCAGATGCCGATTGTCGTGTTTGGCAACGTCATGAACCCAACGAAACGCAAAGTCGACGTCGATTTTGCGTCCACCTGGTCGCAAAGAGAACGGGGTTCGTCTTTTCACAATTGAAAGTCAAAACTGGGATTGGGTTTTGACACACTCTTGCTGCGCTGGTTGTTGTTGTTGTTGGGATTTTTAGGCGATGTTTTTAGCCAGGGCTAACCCAGAGAAGCGTACAGAACGCCATTGAGTAGGGCGCCCATCGAGTTTTCTCTGTCATTAAGTGCCTATACAGTGTATACACCCCTCGGCGGGGCTCGATCCCCCGAGCGCACAGACTGTAGTCTAACACACTAACACCAAGCCACGAGGGTGACAAGATTCTCACAAAAAAAATAAAATAAGGTGATCATGAACGAAGCTAAGATTCTTACAAATGAAACAATTTACGTAATAAAAAATTCTATCCGGTTTTTTCCTATCCAATTGTTTCCCAACTGAAAAGATTGCGCTTTGATTATTGATTTTTGTAGAAATAATTTGTCAGTTTTTTTTCTCTACTCATGAGTGACAGTTGCGTTGACACTTTTTGCATTTTTCAGTGAAGCTTTACGAAGTGAACTCGTCCGATCGGAGCACCTTGATAGAGCCGATCACTTATCTCAGTTCTCGATTCTTCCATCCGCAGAGTGCGTTGCTTTTGTTGTTCTTAATTTAGTTGAGAATGTCAATACAAGTAAAAAAGTTTATTCGTGTAGCCGCTTGCGCAGCAATGAATCATCTGCGAGTTGTAGCGTGACATAATTTTAGTTCATTTCATTTGAAATAATCCAATAAAGTTTTGCGCACAACTCGGGTTTCTTCCGTGTTTTTCAATGCTGTGAAGTTTCCCGAGCCGAACAGATACGTTCATGTAAGTCGAATGACACGACTGTCTGTCGTGAGAGTACGGTGCAGACAGTGGTTGGTCTCAACACGATCTTGCTGCAAATGTTGCAGATTGCCAAGAAAATTTGTCACAACAACCACGCACCGATTATATGATATTATTCTGAGATTTGCTAAATTTCTGATAAATTTGTGTGATGATCATGAAGGCAGAAGCAGCATTCGTGTTTGGATGCCATACGGTCAAACTCCACTGCACTCCACCTACTACTATACGAATACCGATTGTGACTCGTGTTTTTAACAAGTTTCCGTTTGCAGAGGAATCGAGATTTTCGTTGACGAAAAAAATGAAATCCGAAAAGCAACCGGGCGCAGCGATCTTGATGGACATTTGATGGTTGGCTGCCGTGAGGATTTTTGAATGTGCGCATGCTGATTGGCGGTTGTATCACATACTTTGTCAGGTCTGGCAGACAACTTTCAACGGCTAGACGCCTTTCTCCGTTGTGCTGATCTCTGTTTTTTTAATTCCTCTTGTTTTATTCCTGTTGCTCTTCATACCTGTTATTTGTCTTCAACACCCTGGTGTTCGATAATGCACGGAACCGAACCGACGTCTTTATGTTGAATGCAAATGAACTGTTTTTAAACGGATTTTGATTGGTTGTCATCTTACACTTGAACTTGAAAAACAGCCAATCAAACAACAGTGTTGTTTTACGAGCCAGACCCGGTATGCCCATGATATCGTTTGACCTGTGTGAAAGTCATTCATTACCTTGAAAAAGTGTTCCGGCTCTTTTAGGTTTTGGTAATGTGCCCTACTTTTGATTGGCTCTGTATTACTTTGTATTAATACATGTGTGTCAGTGTGTCTCTTCCCTCCACCTGAAGTGCTCAACATAACTGAACTGAACTGAAACTGAACTCGTCGTGTGACCAAATGTTTGAAAATTACAATTTGTTTAACCAAGAATCGCTTTATTCTGGTTTTCTTGCTGAACGATGTTTGTATTTATTGTCACATGCTCGTTTGCAATCTTTTTTGTTTTACTGATGAGCTAAACATTGCGTGCAGAAATGAGTAAAACGTGAAAAAATGTGGGAGTTCACGGAAGAATAATTGAGGGTTTCGTTTGCTCATTTTGACGTGTGTACTCAGCGCCGACATTTGCTGTCATTTTGCTAAACGACAGCTATTTTCTGTTTGTTTTCAGTTTACTTTGTTCTTGCTGATGACCGTCGACGGATTATGAACAGGAGAGCAACAAATTGATTCAGGTGAACATTTAAAAAGTTCCAGAATATTTTTCAACGCAGCCATACGACTGGATACACGTCTTGGAATGTTCGCTCATCGATTTACTTGGCAGTGGGTGGCGTTCCAAATAATCGTCAACACATAATTTTTAGTTGATAATTCCTTGAACGCAATGGCTTGTCACCGTGGTTCGCTGGTAGTTTTGGGTGCAGAAAGCAGGTTGGTGTTGTTTTTTAATCATCGTCTATACTGACGTATTTGGTTCATTGAGTTCTGCTTTATTCAGCTCTATTCTACCGGGAGGTCGCTCGCCTTTCCCACAGCTCGTTTCCGCAGGTGGCTTGTCCCCTAGCGGACCTTTTCCATGAGGACATATTGTGGGAGGACTTGCCGAAACGGATATTTCCTTCGGCGGATCTTTCTCGTGCCAACATAAAAACGAGTGAAATATGTGAAACTGGCTGAAGGGGTTGTTTGATTGGCCCTAGCACCAGCGCAGCATGTTGCCTGATCAGCGTACCAGCTTCAGATTTTACAATGTTGCTATTATGTTCGTTTTATTGTAGTCACGGTAACGGTGATATAAAAACTTTCTGGGCAGAAAGTGTTTGTTCAAAATTGGAAATGTTCGGCTGGCCTGTGTTTTTGTTGCAAATAGCAGGTAGGCGTTGAGAGGAACGAGGCGTGGTGAGGCGGGAGGAGGCCATCTAAGCACCTGTGTGTTTGTGTTGTTGTCGCTACACGCGACTGCAATAATGACGCAATACAAAGTTGTAAATAAATCAGAGGCTTGAATTAGAACTTGTGCTGTTGCGCACTATTAATGTTTTTGTAAACACACGTCGACTTTTTGTTTTATGTTTTTGGTTTCCCAGGTGAGATTGAATTATAGCAACAAGTACAGGAAGGCAAGGTCAGCTGGTGCTGGTCTCTGTACTTTCACTGAATTTTTGCTTATTATTTCTGTTTGTGGTCCATTTACTTCTTAAAAATTTTTGCTTTCGAAAGCATAAAATCGGTTAATTTTTAACCCAAAAAACTTTTTGCTCGAATTTTCTGTAAATTTTGCTAATTTTATGCAAAATATCTTTTAATTTGCATTTTTAAGCTAACAATAAAAGATAAATGCGTATTTTAGCGTTTTTGCTACCTATCTAACGAGGTACTAACTTCATATTTGACCGACCAACCCCCACTTCCACTTGCTCCTCCTCCCCCAATTTTTGTCAGCTACTCACTTACATACATACCTGGAAAATTTGGCCAATCTACGGCTCAGGTTGTAAGCTTGGGCTTGGTCGTTTGTCGTGCACCACTGAATTGCACTTCGGCTTAGGCTACCTGAACCGACCTAGAAAGTTGTTCTTTTTATGCCCACCGATTGCTACCGCCAAATTTTGCCCGTTTTTGAATTGCCTCATGGTTTTTGGTTGCCTGAATCAAAAATCTAACTTCACCAAGTAAATTCAGCTTACTTTTGGAATAACTTATTCAGATTTTTTTGGTGGAAATTTGACCTTTTCTAAAAAGTGATTTTAGCATCAAATTTTTTGTTAACCGCCGGTTTCTAATACTAGTATCTGTTCATAGTATCAGTTAGCTTAAGAAGATTTTGGTCGCCTTAAATCAAAAATCTAACTTGACCACGTTAATTCAGCTTATTTGGAATATCACATTTTTTCGGTTTTTTTTTGGTGGAAATTTCAATTTTTATAAAAAATGAGTTAGCGTTTAGTTTTTCAAGCCTTTGGTTTCAATGTTGGTTTGTCTCAATAACTCTTTTCTGAGAGAATCGCCCCATGCTTTCAGCTTTCCATCGCATCAAACGCATACCGAAACCGAATTACCAACATTATTTCTCATTTTGGCCGGAATTTCAGTGTTTGAATAACACGCGAACAGCCATACAGTAGTTTTTATGCTGTCGAGTCAAGACCATCTCTGCTGCGTAGCGCAATGCAACCGTGGCTCAGCAATAGCGAACCGTTCCTGCTGACACACATGCGCAGACAGCGCAGGTCAACGGAGCAGCCTAGCGGCCTAGCTCTTCAGAAGCGAACACAGTCTTCGCTGTTGTCTGGTGTGCTGTGCGCGTGTCGGGGTATTGAGCAAGTTTGGTGCACCAGTAAACAATGAGCGTGTCAGTTGTTGATGGCAATGAAGAAATTTGGGCATCTTTTTTACTGGCGAACTGATTGTATTCAAAGCTTGTCTTAGGTTTTACGTGTGACACAACTTCTTGTCTGTTATACACAAGTCTTGGTGTGGTGATACAGCATGATTGTGTGTATGTTGTGTTTGTGTTTGATTGCAGTCCCTGTGGTACTGCAGACAAGGCGCCGTCTGTTCGAAAAGGATCTGAAACGCACATTAAATGTTATTTTGAGTTGTTGTTGGTGCTTGTGTTACGGAGCAGGCATGTGGTGCGGCACATTTACAGTGCCATGAAAAAAAGCAAGTCCATGTTTGAATGCACGTGTGTCTCTGTCTGTCGAAAAAAAGTCTTTCAAAGTTTCTCCACAGCAAACTGTTGAGCGCTGATTGGCTGCGTCATGTTCGTGTTCCAAAATGCCTCAATTAACCGGATCGTTTGACGGTGCAAAACTCGTTGGTCCGTTTGTGTGCGTGTCCGTTTGTGTCACTGCTCATGGTGATTGTGCAGTTCGGCGGGGCTCGATCCTTCTGATTCACAATGCGAAAAGCTGATGATTAAGAGGTGTCGGCCGCTTTCCCATTGCGTTGCACAGTGATTCATTTGAAACTTAGTGTTGCCATTGCGATAGTGGTCATTGTTTCGTGGTGTTACTTATAAAAATCGCTTTTTATTCCTGACAAGCTGACAGATGTATGGCGCCTGCGGTTTTTCTGCAGTGATTTCCAATGTTTCATGTTTTAGATTTTTAGTGAGTTGCTGCGGAAAAACGTTGCCATCTTGGTGAGCTACACAGACGTGGTATGACTTTTTTCTCAGTGCGAATCATCACTCAGCAAAACACAAACGCAACTAGACAATAGTCAATGAAACTAACAAAACAAAGATAACGCAATGAAAATACTGCCGCTCAAGAAGCTTAAAGGGACAAAGAAACATGCAACGCATGTACAGCAAAAAAACGGCGATTTTGGGACACGATCGTAAAAGCACAACAATTTTCGACAAGCGAGTTGCACTGTATTTGTCTCACTGGGTTCTGACCACCATGCTGAGCTGCAACAACTCGATGACTTTCTCTGTTCTGTCGCTATTCCTCTTTCATCGTTTTTCGTTGCCAGTTCTTTCTCGCCTCCTCTCCGCACACCTCATCATTAAAAAAGCTGTGGCGGTTTAATTCCAAAATTCATTGCACGTGTATTTTGCGCGCGTGTGTGCGCGTATGTGTGTTTGACTTGTGTTTGACTTTGTGTTTGTGTGCGGAAACAATTGTAGCGCCGCAAACCGTGTGCACTACAGCTGCGCGCACGGCACGGACCCGTGCACCTTGTTCCAACGCTAAGAACGTACATGACAACTGTGTCTTTTCAACAATAAATGATTTTCGCGAGTAAATTCGATTGCAAGTTTTTTTTCACATGGCAGGAATTTTGTGTTCAAAGGGAATTCACGATTGATGCACTTGCCAGGATGTAGGGTGTTCGGTGTCGTGTTATGTATTGGTGATTACACGAGTGCAGAAGTGTATATCCAGCCAATTAGCTGGCAACTTGGTACTTTCGCATTGAGTGCGCAACCTGTTGGCGTTTTCGGTTCACGTGTGGTCTGCTGCACATGTGCCTCCGTGGGCTTGATTTGGCCAAAAGAGGGAGAGATAGTGAACAGAGAAGAGCAGCCGCACGCAGCCAGCCGCCGCGGTGTGTGTGACGTGTCGCGCAGACACTAACTGCCAACTAGTGTGACACACAGCGCATGCGTGCGTGTGTGTGTATTTAGACCACACAGCACTCTTCTGCTTGTGATGTTAGCTGGTGGAGCTGCGCACACTGCTTGCGATGAGAAGCAATACAGCTTCCTCTATGTAAGTATGTGTGTGTGTGTGCCCTTAAAATGCCATGTTGTCGTCACATACAGTGTGTGTGTGTGTGTCAGAACACACGTTTATATTGTATACGATTTTGCGTTGTAGCCGTTGCATACATGTCTGTCTGTGTGCAGCTGCAGTTTTATTGATCGCCTCTAGAACTACATGTTCATGCAGCATTATATGGACGCCGACAGCATACACAAGCACGGCTTTTCGTATCAACCCATAACTGGACGCTTCAATATATAAGGCCGCTTGAATATATCGAGTCAGAGCAGAGAAAGACTGCCGTGCTGCTGGCTGCATTGCTGCTGCTGTTGCTGTTGTTAGCTGCGCTACGGACAAATGCGCGCACAGCTCACAGCTTTTCAGTCGGGTATGCGTCGAAAGCGCTACTTAGTCTTGTGTCGATAGTGTGTTGTTGTTGTTGTTGTTGTTGTTGTTGTTGTTGTTGTTGTTGTTGTTGTTGTTGTTGTTGTTGTTGTTGTTGTTGTTGTTGCTGTTGTTGTTGTTGTTGTTGTTGTTGTTGTTGTTGTTGTTGTTGGTGTTGCTGTTGTTGTTGTTGCTGTTGCTGTTGTTGTTGTTGTTGTTTTGTTGTTGTTGTTGTTGTTTCTGTTTGCGTTGTTGTTGTTGTGCTCGATGGTTTACTGGTTCGGTATATCAGAGAGAGAGAGGAGCCACGTTTTGCACTGTGTCTACATACCTCGGTTGTTTTCCTGGTCGTGTGTGTTGTGTGTTGTGTTGTGTAGTGTTCTGTTCTGTTGTGTGTTGTGTGTTGTTGTGTTGTGTTTCTGTGTGTATATTGTGCGTTTGCGCCCTGGCTGCTGCGTGCTTCCAGCCGTTACTCGTCCAGAATTGAAGCAGCATGGACGTGTTGTATTATACCAATGTACGCCGTATACGGCGACTATGTTTTGTCGTGGTTATGCACTTTCGTTGCTGCAAGCCTGCAATGTGGTGTTTCTCTCTTTTTTTCTGTCCAATGTCGCGCCGTGCGCTTTTATTCGTTGCCATCTGTGAGTGTATGCTGTGTTGTTGGGTGTTGTTGTTTTTGTTTTTGTTGTTGTTGTTGTTGTTGTTGTTGTTGTTGTTGTTTTTGTTGTTGTTGTTGTTGTTGTTGTTGTTGTTGTTGTTGTTGTTGTTGTTGTTGTTGTTGTTGCTGCTTCTTTCTTGCTAGCCTGCTTTTCTAGTGTGTACGTGTGGACTATCCTTGGGCCCCATGTACATAGTTTGCTATGTCAGCTAACACACACACACACGCAATATTATTATGTCGGCTGCCACTGTGTATCCGTGTGTGTTTTCTCTTATGTGCACATTGTTTTTTGCGCTTTCGTTTCTGTCGATGTTCCTTCACTGTGCTCGCTTTTTTGTTGTTGTTTTTATTTTCTCAATTTTCTGTTATTTCTCTGGCTCGAGTGAACTTTTTTTCAGTGTGTTTGTTTTTTGTACATTTTTTATAATTGTTGCTGTTAATTTGATTGCATTTTTTGCACATTCCAAGTTTTGGGTTTTTGTTTTTTACGCTTCTCGCGCGGCAGACAAGCTGCAGATAAAGAATTGAGACAGGTGAACGTCCAAGAAAACAACACTACCACACTTATTCACTTAGATTTTTTCTCTCTGTGTGTATTTTCCCTTTTTTCCAAAAAGAACTCCATTTCCTTGGAACTTGCCATGACGTTAACATGGGTTATGGTTGAAGCTGTGATTGTATGTCCATCCAACCCCTAGTGTACTAATTTATAATAAACCAACTAGTTTGCCTTTTTATGAGCATCGTTGTTTTCGAACTTTTCCTTGTCATGTTCATGTTCTTGCTGATCAGACATGTATCATGTTATCTCAGATAAAGTTTAAAAAATACTCAAAGTTACAGAGTAAATCTCTTTGAAATCTTTTTAACTGTGGCGTTGCACAGTCACAAAGACGGGCGAACACATGACATGACAATGATGTTACATTATGCATGTGACTGTTTTTGTGTTCCAGCATATTTCATTTGTTTCTGTGTTACATAGAAAAAGCTCAACAGCATAGTCCTCCACGGGCTCATCACAGATTACTTTCTTTCTATTCGCAACTGATTGCAGTTCAATTGTATCTAGATATATAAGAAAATTAATTGAATTAGTTTACCGCATTTCTGCATAACGTGTGCATTCGTTCTGCTAGTCACGTGCACAAAGTGAACTAGATTTATTTGCCATTTTTTGTTTGTACTGCTTGCACAACTTCGTCTATCACTCGTGCTGGACTGAAGTACAGGGTGGACCAAAAAACCGTCAACTTTCAGACTGCTGTCGCTGGCGTGTGATAAGAGCTTTGAGCAAAAATTTTCAGCGCTGATAGAGTACATCACACGCATTTAGTTTTTCTGACAAAATGTTTTGGTTTAGTCAAGTAAATTCAGTTTTACAGCAAAATGTTTAAAAATATCACTTCTTGACAAAAGAACATTTTCTCAACGCATAATTGCTCATAGACGTCATCATCGTCATCAAGGTTGATATCGATTTGCACAAATCGATCTTTCGCACAGATCAAATAACACCATAGGTGCGCGTCTTGTGGGCGAAAGTGTTTCCACAACGTTGGACTGGGCGAAGCGGCGAGGTCGACTGGCCTCCTCGCAGCCCAGGCGTGACGCCCCTGGATTACTGGTTTTGGGGGCATGTGAAGCAGCTCGTCCACGCGTCTCCGGTGATCAGTGTTGAGGATTTGAAGGCGAACATTCGTCTTGCAGTTCGCGAGACCGACGGAGACGTCGGACTGCGGCAGAAAGTGCGTTTCCAAAGTTGCATTTTCCAACATCGAATGGACACTATCACTGAGAACAATGACGCACAAATTGAGCAGATGACCCGACGGCATTTGGCCGAAGACGATGAAGAAGAAGAGAAAAGACAATCAACCACTACTGGATAAGAACCTTGATGAATATGACGACGTGTATGAGCAATGATGCGTTGTCAGATTATCGGTGAAAACTAGTTTTTTTAAATGAAAAAAATGGTATTTTTAAGACGCGTTCTATCAGCGCTGAAAATTTCAGCTCAGAAGGTCTTATCACAAGCCAGTCACAGCAGTTTGAAACTTGAAGATTTTTTGGCCCATCCTGTACAGAGTGATATCAAACGTAAAAAAAGTAAACGGCTGGTATTCATGATAGAAAAAAACAAAAGAAACTTTATTACGGCAATGGAAGAACTTGCGTTGCCAATTGATGTGGTAATTCATTGCTTCAGAATTTTGTTACTCTGCTGCAAAAATGCATACAAAATTCTGTTCAAAATGTGTTACTCGTGAAGAAAAGGTTCAATTTAGTTTCAGTTTTACTTAGCTTGGACAAAATGTACAAAATAATGCAAAATTACAGACCAACCGCAGTTGGGTACCTTGTTTCTGATGTTATGTTGCTCAAAGAGTAACACTTTTTGTGACAACATTTTGTGTGCATTTTTTGCAAAAGAGTAACAAAAAGAAACAATCTCAGTTCGCTATATTTTACTCAGAAATTCAAGGTCTGCTAATCGTAACTGCGTAACGAAACACTGAACACTGCAATAACAATGTCTTCATTCTATTTCATTACTAACATCACCTATTTAGAATATTTTGCTGTTTCCCACGTGTGCGATATGAATCACACGATTTTAATTATTAGTGAATGACTTTAACATATACATCGTTTGATCTCGTCGAACTTCTTGTCATCCGTTATTCAAAAAGCAATTTAAAAACTGTCAAAAAGTTACTGATTGGTACAGAAGTAATGGTTTCAACTGAAACATTCCTCAATAGACGAAGTTGCCTTGCGTCTCAATTGCTGTGCTAAAATTCAGCAAAATTTCTGAAAAATCTTCGAGTCACGGCAAAACAGACAATTAGAACCTTCATTTTCCAAGTTCAGGCGCAAATTGTGCGTGCGAGAAAAAGCGTTCATCTTTATTGTCTCAGAGTTCTTTTCTTTAAAGATTTATTATTGTTCTGTACATTTAAAGTTTAATTGTTCGTTGTTTTTCCTTACGGTTTTTTTCCGAAAACAAAAAGTGAACCGGTAAAACGATTCTCTTTTATTGTGTCGCATGCATTTTATTGGAGTTTCCTGCTTTTTTCGCGAAATAAAATTTAATGGAATGGAATGGAATGGAATGTTATTCCCGTTTAAAATATCGAAATCAAGCCTCTTTTGTTACCTCTTCAATGTCGCTTACTTGTTACAGTTTTCTTTGATCAGCTGCATTCCAGTGTCATTCCCGTTTAAAGTATAAAAACAATCTTCTTTGATCAGCAACAATTAACAGCCATTCCCGTTAAAAGTATCAAAAATCAATCTTGTTTGATCATCAACAATCAGCCACAATCACGTTAAATTGAAAAGCAATCTTCTTTAATCAGCTGCATTCAGCTGTCATTCCTTTACAATTTTTTATGATCAGCAACAATGTTCAAAATCTCTTTAGTGAACTGCATTCCAACTGCATTCCACTGTCGTTCCCGTTAAAAGTAAAGCAATCTTTCTTCAGCAACATCCAACTGGTATTCCCGTTTAAAATTTTAATTTTAATAGATTATGTGTAGACCGTTCCACTAGTTCGCTGCTGATCATGGCCACTTCTTTGTTGATGCTGCAATCTATTTGTTGAGGAAACTGTTCAGCAACAATCAGCTGCCATTCTTGTTAATCTTGTTTTTCATAAGTGTCATTTTCAGAGTAATATGCGATACGATTCCTAACTGTGATTTCACTGATCAAACATTTTTTATGCTGGCACACAACACTGTAACTGCAATGATTTATGTGTTCTTTTCGTTTTTTTTAATAAAATGTTTTTCGTTTTCAGGTGAGTGCAGGATATTAACGACGGGGCCCGGACAGACAAACAGTAAACTATGTAACTGTTACCCGAAGAACGCCCCGACAGCCCGAGTGATTCTCAATAATAAACTGGAAAAAGTCGACACACTAAAACGACTCAAAAATGTTTGACTCGAATGGGTAATTATCAAGCGATGCAATTAGTATTTGCCGGATGACTATTTTTGATTATCATCTGAATTCGACTTTCGAATGCTATAACTATTCTGTGCTGGCTGAGTTTCACCAACTAAAATAACTGGTCTCTACTACCGCCGAGTTGTGCATTTTGCCTAATACACTGTTGAAACATTGTAAGTGGTTTTTTAATGCTTGATTTCCACCCACACCCAACTGTACACATACTTCAAATACCTTCTCGTTCACATTGACAAAAAAAGTCTATTCCACGATACTATCGCCGTGTCGCTTTTCAATCTTATTTTTTTCTGTTGATGAATAGAACACGTACACGCACTTTAGTTTTACACATTTTCACAGGAAACAACACCAGCAACGCTTTACCGCCAGTCGTAGCAGACTCATCTGAGACGTATAGTGTAGCCCGTTCGTTATCTACTGTTGTCTTGCGAAGTGGCGACGCTGTTGCACAGCAGGCTTTTTCAACAGCTTTATTGATTACAACTACCAACATCTACCACTGGAAGATATAGCGCCGACAGCAGAGGCAACACAACAACAACAACAACCACAAGTTCGGCAGCAAGCGAGTGGCGTACCGTCATCATCGTGCCCGTGTGTGTGCGTGTGCCTGTATGTGTCAAAAACTAAACTTTCAAAACCAAAACAAAAATATTCACGCCGCCATTATATAATATTTTGAAAACGATACGCGACGACTCGCAAGAACGCGACAACGGGGCTTGTTAAGTGGACGCTCGCAACAACGCAACATCAGTCAGACTGCGTGTGTCGGTCGGTGAGTGTGTTGGTGTGCGTGTGTGTGTGTATTCCGTCAGGTTTGAAACACGCGCGCTCGTCAAAAAAAGCTGTTTAGCAGCGACGTAGTGTGTTCATTATTCGCATTTATTAATATTATTTAGTATTTGGAGCGGCGACGACGACGGCGGCAAACTAAATTCATATTTCGAGGGCCAATCGACATCGCAACGCACTCGACTGACTGAGCGACTCGTAAACGGCGTTCTATCTCTCTGTCGTCTCTGCCGTGTTGCGCATGCACCTCGAGCGCGTCGCGATTCCAATGCGCAGACGCAACGCAATTTCTGTTCGTCTTCAACACAAATCTTGTTTTGTGACGCCGAAACGCTGCCCGCCGACGTTTGCTTGTGGTCGACTCGTGTCAGCCGAGGTGCCTATAATCATTAACGACGATTGACACTGCAAATTCAGCGTTCAAAACACCGTTACCCACACTATAAATAGCGTCGCATGTGTCTGTGATCTACAACGGATATCCATCGTGCAACAACACCGCCAACACGGTTGATCTCCTTCATCCGATTGTGTCCGTGTAACGAACGACACAACAGACTTCATCAGCGGTGAACCGCTCGACGTTGCGCGACAAAGGACATCGGTGTGCGGCCACGGTCTTCATACGCAGCACCGCCAACGAGCAAGCAATGTCTTGCTGCATGAGCGAGGAGGCGCGCGAGCAGAAGCGCATCAATCAGGAGATTGAACGCCAACTACAGAAAGACAAGAAGAATCAGCGGAGAGAACTGAAACTGCTGTTATTAGGTTGGTTCACGCGGTAGTTCTACGTTTTCTTTTTTTTTCTCTACGCTTCGGATCGGTCTGTAAAATTCGATAGAGAGTGTGTGTGTGTGAGAAAAGCTGTTCTTTAGAAAATTGTAAATTCTGAAATGGAATTTTCAACACTTACCCAATTTGTGTTTACATAAAGTGCAGCACTTCTAATTACTGTCGGACTGATTACTTATTGGTAGTAGCTTACGCACTGTTAAGAGCTTAAAAATAAGGCTCACACGGACCTTTTAAGATGGTTTTGTTCTTAGATTTGATTTGTTTGTTGGTTTCCGAGCTTTGTGTGTCCAAAACAAGATAAATCATTTAGATTTTGGCATGTGTGGCATGTGAAATCACCCTCGTGATCTTAATTTTTAGGCAAGCAAATCCAAAAATTTTATTCCGACTGTGTGGGTCAAAAACTTTATTTCGATTTTGAAACATACAGGGTGGGCTGAAAAATTGCAAATTTAAAATGGTTTGTATTCGCCACCATGTGAAAGATATTGAGCTAAAATTTGGATCACTTAATAGAATTTATTCTTGTTATGGGTTCAAATTTCAGCTGAAAACATTGATACAAATCGCTGCAATGGACAAAATACCAAAAAAGTTTTTTGATTGCGTCCGAGCGCTGCTCTTGACAAACATCGTTCAAGTTGTTATGTCGAAGCTCTATCTAAATCTGCTTTTCAGCACAAGACTAATTTACCATCATTTCAGAGCTCTTCATAATTTAATTTGCTGAATGTGGTCGCCGTTGTCTTTCGTGAGTGTGTTCAAACCATCGGCCCGCAGTCCGTCGAAGTTTTCCCGTAAAAACCACAACATGAACCTTAGTCATTAGCCTCACTGTGGTGTTAGTGTTACTAAGTTTTTTAAAACGTTGAAAAATGGTTGCTGACCACCACAGGATAAATAGCAGAGCAGCTTCTGTCTTGTTCTTCTATCAATAACGGTATTTTAGATTTATTATATTGTATTTATTCAGTATACACCCCAAAAAATGACTTCTGCAAATTGGTAGTTTTGAGTGCTTTCAATGTTTTCAGCTGAAATTCGAAAACACAATGAAGAAGGCATCAGCTCAATGTCTCGTACTGGTGATGAATAAGAGCAATTTTAAATTTGCACTTTTTTGGCCCACCCTGTACATTCATTGGCGATCGAATCTGAATATTTTGCTAATGATGCGCAGACCTTCGGTGTGTTTGTTGGACTAGACGTTTTATGGGGAAAAAACTTTGGCGATGTTTGTTCTCAGAGCCCAGACAACGTTTTTATGTGTCAGTTTCCAGTGGGTTATTTGTATAAGCACACGCCTGCAAAAAATCCTCTTCGCTCGTCTTGTTTTCGTTTAGATTTAGGGAAAAATTAAAAAAAACAGTGGGCTGTGTTGTCTACATGGGGTTCGCACCATGAAGTTTATTTCTTCGAAATTTCGATTTGATTGTGTCAAAGTGTGTGATTTGTGCTTTTTCAACTGCTTCATGATCTTATTGTTTGGACTTTGTTTTGAGCGTCAGGAACTGGTACACAGAAGTTGGATCTTGAGGACCACGGAAACTAAATCGGTACCTGAATATTGTTTTTCATTCTGAAATATTATAACACCACGGCTGACATATTTTAGCTTGTGCGGCCCATGCGTGATGTACATAGTCAGTGCTTCCGTCAGTAGTGATGCGTCAGTATAATCTGTATGAAAGCGTAATACATGCCCCATGTCGCTGTGCATGGCCGAAAGTTTTATGCAGAAATGGAATAAAAATGCGCACACACGCCACGCACACCCCAGTGCATACCAGCAACAAGTGCGTTTTATAAACGTGCGCGTGTGTGTGTGTACTGTAATCTCACGCGCGCGGCTCTCCCGATTTTGGATGAAGCAGAGAGCGACAGAGTGCGAGAGAGAGAGCTTCTGCCAGAGTAAATTGTGTCATATGCGTGTACTTGTGTGTGTACAGCTGTATGCATGTGCCGTCGTATGCAGACACATCTGTCTGTCTGGCTTGCACTCTCCCAGTGCGTGTATTTTGTGCCTGACGTGCTTGCTCTGTAACGCTGCTCTCTCGCCACCATCGATCGCATAATTTCGCCGTCTCTTTCGTTCTATGCAAAGCCAACCTGCTTGCTAGCTTGCTTCAGGGAATGTACACACACTACATACATTTTGCTCTGCTCTACGTGTATGTCTCCAACTGCCTTCCTGCACCGTCGCTCTCTGCCCCAGACTTTTCCACGTGCGTCCGGGCTGACGACGTGGTCTGCTACTACAGGGTTTGAAAGTAATCATTGTGAATTGATATGTATTGTTTCTTATATATGTAGAAACTGTAACAGGAAGTCTACGGAATGTGGGAAATTCTATTCTAAAAGTTTGTCGGTTGATTGGTGTGAGTTTTTGGAAAAAACGCATGCACCGACACCAATTGGTGTGAGTTTTGAATCCGATCAGTATTTTTACTGCGATCAGAGACATAATTGCGGTTAAGCTTTAGCATTGTGTCCTGCAAACTGTATAATAATGGTTGAATGCATGAATGACGTTTTTTGTCAGAGATTGTCATGCTGCCCAGATGAACGTTTTATGTATGTTGGAAAACATAAATGGATGAAAGATATTAATGAATGCTTTAAATACGACGACAATTGAAAGATCATGATCGATATATACTGCAACATGCAACATAACAATTTTAGTTAATCTGAAATATAAATTGGCGATTGAGGCAGTACAATAAATAACTTAAACTTTGAGATGTGCCTCTGCACCATCATGACCCTGTATTTAACACAGAAACGTTGTGTGGCTTATAAATACAGTCGCTTCGTGTGTTTGTGTGCTTGTGTGTGTCTGTGCCGCAAAGAATATATGTGCGCCTGACTGTGTGTGTGTGTGTGTGTGTGTTTGTGTGTCGGTTTTGAAGACAGACGAAGAAAGGGCGGATTCGTAATATACAAGTAAAGCGCTGCTACGAACATGTATGTCCATATTAAGCTTGCGACGCTGCATATATGCGTCTAACATGAACGTTGCTCTTCACTGAATATATACTGTACATGTTTTGCAATGTTCTGTTGAATAATATTGCAGTATGTACGTGTATGTGTATGCGTATATATACACATGATGTATATATACATGTATTCTAGTCCTTAACCTCGTCTCGACACATCGTTTCATGTCCGGCGGTTGCAATCAAATAAGTCCGTCCAGCATCAAACTGAAAAACGTATCTTGTTGTATATTATATTTATGCAAGCATTGATAAATTTTTAGAAAAATGAATGATGTGAGCTCAAAATTTTGGTCAGACTGGTCAACTTTTGTTGTGCAGTGTATGTGATTGGGTCTCATCATATGGCAACGAAATAATTTGTTCCTTAAATGTCTTTGTACATTAGTTCTCTATTTGATGATTAATGGCAATGAATCATAGACTTTCTCTAATGCTTTATGTGAAGCGAAAGTTTTGTGTTCGTAATATTTGAAAAATTCTCAAAATCAAAAGCTCTGATAATTTATTGATCTACGTTGTGGTGTAAATATATTTTGCAACTCTAATTTAAAATGGACTTAGGATTTTTTAACCGATCATCTTGTTCATTCGTGCTTCCCAATCCCAGCATTTTATTATTATCATTTGTTGTAGTGGGGCTGGCTTTATCGACAGGGCGTTCTAAAATAAAATATACATGCAAGTTGAGACTTGATATAACGCAGGAAATAATATGAATTCACAGGAAAGTCGAAAAACTTGAAGAAAATAAGCTTTCGTTTAAAACACTTAAACTTTCACCGTTTTAATATCACTGAAATGTTTTAATGTTTCGCAGTCAATTTACAATTCACATTTTGTATGGAACGTGTGTATCAGAATGTATGTGAAGTATCAGAATGTCACTTTTTGATGTTTACAATGAGGAATTCGAAGCTGGAAACACTAATTGTGTGTCACACAATGTCATGTTTCTCAAAAATCTACAGGTGTTTTAAAAGTGAAAAGACATTTAATCTTAAAAGCAGAGGACACTCAACAAAACAGTGTATGTTTTTGTATTCTTCAAAGTAGACGCACAGGGTGGACACTGTGTTGATCTACCATCAATAACGGTGATTTATTTGCGTTTATTCAGTGCTGTAGAACACCAAAAATGACTTCTTAAAAATTGGCAAATTAAAAATTCTGAGTTAATGTTTCAGATGAATTTCGAACTTATAGAAGTTCAGTTCACTTCAGTTTTATTCTGCAGTGCACGGCATAATACCAGAGAAGTGTAAGACACCATGAGTAGGCAAGCCAAATAAATTTTAGCCAATAGAAAAAAAAAACATAAATTTTCTACTAAGAGTTCCAAATTTTAGTAGTGGTGACGTGAAGTTCCAAATTTCTATCTTACACTGGTGACGAATGCATACGAGCCATATTAAATTTATACTTTTTGGCCACCCTGTACATTTACATACAAATAGGTATATCTCGGGGCCGTGTGAGTTTCAGAGAAGAGAACAGAATTGAACATTTTATCAATTATTCAACAGCACTGTGCACGAGAAAGAGAATATGAAAAATGAGGTTGGATATGTACATGTGTGTAGAGCGACTGGTGGTCCTGGATTGGAAGTGACAAACGTGTACACAAGGCATTGAGGATATTACAAGAAAACGCAATGAATGTGTGCATATGATTGAATGTGTGAACTTTGTTTTACAGGGACGGGCGAGTCGGGCAAGTCGACGTTCATCAAGCAGATGCGCATCATCCATGGCAGCGGTTACTCGCACGAGGACAAGGTCGGCTTCCAGCGGCTCGTCTATCAGAACATCTTCATGGCGATGCAGGCAATGATCAAAGCGGCCGACGCGCTCGAAGTGCCATTCGGCGACGGTGAAAAGGCCGAGGAAAAGGCGGCCGTCGTGAAAGCGATTGACTATGAATCGGTGAACTCGTTCGAGGAGCCGTACGTCAGCTATATAAAGGACTTGTGGGCCGACACCGGCATACAACAGGTGTACGACAGACGCAGAGAGTATCAGCTCACCGATTCGGCCAAATAGTACGTTTGCTTTTTGTGTTCGTTCATTGTTTTTCTCCCATTTCAGTGTTTAGACGTTTTCTGCTTTTATTTATGCGACTGCCAATATATCTTCTTGATTTGCTCTGAGGTGATGTTGTCTAAAAGTTGTTCCTCATTTACATTCGCTTTGTTAGTTTTCTTGATCTACTATCTAAAAAAACACTGCAGCCTAAAGAGTTCAGAGCTTTAATTTTTTTGGAGTGAAATGGAAATTGAAGTAGCTTTTAAAGTCAACGTTTAATGTTTGATTTAATTTAAAGAACTGATCTTTTCTAATTTGTCCAAATTTGATTCTATGGTGCAGTAGCCCTAATTAAGAGTTTTATGCTTTGATATCATTGTTTTTTTACTTTGAACGAATTATAGTATAGTGTCACATGGTACACAGTGCATCAAGATTTTTCATTCCAATGTTAGCGTAAGTAACAGTTGTATTTGTGATTTGATTTGCCTACAAAGCTACGTGTATCTGTTTCATGGCATGTTTTGAATTCATTGAGAGAAGGTTGTCTTGTTGTTAGTGTCTTATTTATCACTTATATATTTTGTTAGGTATTCAAAATTCTATTCATGTAGCTCCATTGATATGTGTATATGTGTTATCAAAACAAAAACTACTATTTAAAACGTTGACATTTGCAATCTACAATTTCAGTTATCTGAGTGACCTCGATAGGATTGCTGCTGCCGAATATTTGCCCACTGAACAGGACATTCTGCGGGTTCGGGTACCGACAACCGGCATCATTGAGTACCCGTTTGATTTAGATCAGATTATCTTTAGGTGAGTTTCCGTGAAGAATAATAGTGGTTAATAGTCGTACATTTATTTATATACTTCATGCAGCCAAAAACGTTTTTCGAGACCATCAGTTTTTCTTAAGTTGGGATTCTAAGTACTTCTTTTTGGCTACACGAGGAACCAGGACCTGAATGACGTTCGTAACTTTGCAGGATGGTTGACGTTGGTGGTCAAAGGTCAGAAAGAAGGAAGTGGATTCACTGCTTCGAGAATGTCACTTCTATTATGTTCCTGGTGGCGCTATCCGAATATGATCAGGTGCTCGTCGAAAGTGACAACGAGGTGGGCGATGTTGTCTTGGCCTTTTCTTATAGAGCAAAAAAGTACACATGCTCTATATGTGCATTATACTCAAGTGTGAACTGAGATTAAAAAACGGCGGGACATATTTCACCAACGTTTCGTCCAACGTTTTTCATTCCTATTGAATATTAAGAAACATTAGATTTGACTTAATGTCTTTCAAGTTCATTTAGTTTTTAACGTGTTTTAGAACCGAATGGAGGAATCAAAAGCGCTATTCCGCGCCATCATCACATACCCGTGGTTTCAAAACTCTTCTGTCATTCTGTTTCTCAATAAAAAAGATTTACTCGAAGAAAAAATCATTTATTCGCATTTGGCCGATTATTTCCCCGAATATGATGGTATGCATGTATTTTTATTGGTGTTTTGCTCTTCAAACCAGTTTTCGGCTAAACTACCGTGCTCGATAATGTTGATTACTATAAACCGTATTCTTGGTCCTTATTAATTTTTCCTATATAAATCAAAATTATAGGTAGAAAAAATCAGCTTTTTAATAATGCGTTTAAATGATTTTTTGATAACATTCTAGGCCCACCGAGAGACGCAATCGCAGCGCGCGAGTTCGTTCTAAAAATGTTTGTCGATTTAAATCCGGACGCTGACAAAATCATCTATTCTCATTTCACTTGCGCAACTGGTAAGGAATATGACAAGTTTTATTGCAACATTTTTCAGCGTTTAACTATAGCAAGTTTCACCTGTCAGATTATTTTTTAAAGTAAATCAGATTGAACGCTGATCTGGTTTGGTTGAAATTTTTCCAACCCAATGCCAATCTTTACTCTTTTGCGGTCGCTGTGTATTCTGCTAAAAATTTGACAGGTTTCAAGATACATGCTGTATGATAACCTTAATCCAAACCAGAACTTGTATGGTTTACATGACTTCAAAAATGTTAAAGTTAAAACTAATTCTGATTGAGTTAGAAAGGTTTCCAATTTTTTATAAAATCAATTGTAACAATTTACCTTGCAGACACCGAGAACATTCGGTTCGTGTTTGCTGCAGTCAAGGACACTATATTACAACACAATCTAAAAGAGTACAATCTTGTCTGACGCGCATCTGCTGATGTTCAACGATGATTATTTATGCTAATAATTTGTATAACATCATATTCGCCTGACGTTTTGCCGAACCATTGACATGTGATCAATGTTTGGTTATGGTTCAAGTGTCATCAACCAAGTGACTGAGCCATCAACTACATCAACCAGCGAACCGTTTGAAATCGTATGTCAGCCTACAAATGTTATCAATCGCGTGTGATCCATGCAACTGCTGATGTTGCACGACCGCCATTTACGTACACACATTGCATCATCCTATTCGGAGGTCATTCTTCGGGTCGATTTATATACATTTTATGTATTGTTTTTCAATTTTTATTGTTTTTTTGCGCTCGAATCGAACTGTTTCTTATTGAGTTTAAATATTAGGTTTATTTTCCATTTCGCACGCATTGCAATTTTTGCCACAAATACACACCATTTTCAAAGTTTCACCACTGAAACGCACTCACTCTTACAAAATCTGATGTTCTTTTACCTAATCTCCCTCCCTGCCGCCCGCATTCAAAATGAGAAGTGTTTAGTTTTTTTCTCAACTGGGGTGCGATTTTTAGTGAATGCAGCACACCTTTGTTTGTTGTTCTTGCTATTTGTACCACAACATTGTCGTATATTCAGTTTAGAACACACCTATCATTAGAGTTTTAGATAGTTCAGCTTCTCTGTGATTGTAACTGCAAACGCTGCTGAAATGCAACGAATAATAATCATGATACGCAGGGCCAGTTTGTTTTTTCTTTTAAACATCTGAACAATTTTTGGTCATTAATTCGCTGCATTTCTAACGCGCATTTGCATGAACGTTGTAAAAATAATGTTATGCGGTCAGTTTTACCGTAACAGAACTGTGGCGATTATTTGGGCGTTTTCAAAAAAAATTCAAGCGGTTTCGCACAGGATGTTTGAACAACTAATCCATATGTCTCAACTTCAAAAGTATATTAGTGAAGTTCACAATCAGTTGTTTTTTCAATGAAGAAAAAAGTTCTATCATATATTAACTTTTATGAGTTTGTTGTATCCTGTTTTAGGTTTAATATTATTTCCTTATTGGTTTCTTTATAGTAACGCATTTCTGACATGTTGTTTATTATTGAACCATTTACTGAAGCCACAGCTGTCTGTCGCACTTTTTCTTAACTATTTGATTATTTTTGTTTTCAACATATAGGCAAACGTACAACGTGCAGCAAACCTCAAAAACAGACCAGCAAGGCAGCTACTTGAATTGTTCATCAATAAACAGTATGTGAATCAAGCATTATATTATTATTATTATTAGTATTATTATTATACTCCTTCACAAATGCTCTTAAACTGCCAGCGGCGATCATATTTTGTTACGGTACACTAAATGATACTAGTGATTTTGTGTTCCATTTAAACTTTAGAGACTGAATCGCAATCCAATGTTTACTGTTTTAGATGTTGTAACTGCTAAACTTCTAAACGTCTTTTCCAAATTATTAAGTTTTGTTAAACATCCGATCATCCGGTTCGTCTGTGTGTCCGAAACGTTTACCAAAACTCTCTTTGCAACACTAGTCACAATATCGCCATAACAAGTGCAATATAGTTTAAAAATCATTTAACTTAACCAAACTTGGGAACTAGCTTACTAAAGATATAGAGGTGTTCGTACTGAACGCCAGTATTGCTGTGCAAAGTCTGATTTGCTTGTCTTCTCTAGTGTTTTTTCTTCACATAACCTTCGCTGTAAAAACAATGCTACTAAACTCACTACTAAACTGACTACACATATTGAGAGATGACGGGTTCGCTATTAAACTCGTTACCAAAACTGAATTCGGACGTTATAAGATTGTTGACGGATTTTAGTTGCGAGTTTATCAGCATTGATTTCTATCTCGTTTCTTCGCTATGAAAACAATGCTACTAAACTCACTACTAAACTGACTACACATATTGAGAGATAACGGGTTCGCTACTAAACTCGTTACTAAAACTGAATTCAAACGTTTATAAGATTGTGAACGGATTTTGGTGGCGAGTTTATCAGCATTGTTTTCTGTCTCGTTCCTTTTTCATTTCTGTACCACGAATTTACAAAGTTACGTATTACTGGTCTTTTGAACACTTATCATTAGCTTTGTTAAATTACACAAACCATTTCAAACATCATTGCGGACGAACATTTTCAACCCCATGGAAACCAACCAATCAACTTCCTTAACAGCCATATCTCAACATGAAACGGTCTTCAACTACGTATATATAGATATAGTTAAAAGCAGTTGTAAAACGAGCAAGAGTGCTAATTAACTGTTTCAATCACGTCTTTAGTAAAACTGGTTTTCTTTTCAGTTCTCCTTTGTGATTTTCTTGATGTTTTCACTCTTTTCTTGTTTTTATACCTTTTGCCATTATCGCAAGCAAAAACCGCCTACGAAACGCAATCTAGTCGTTTTAATAGTTTTTTATGCTTGTTACTTTTAATTTCTTCTCTCAAAATAAAATTTTCAATGCACAACCTTATCCTACTCGAGAAGTTTTACAGATGTGCACTTGCTTGGACCTAAAATTTTTGTACAATAGTTAGAATATACAACAATCGAACACAAAAACATTTTAAACCATCATTTTTTGTATTTTTTGAAAACCAACTCATTCGGTTAACAATGGAAGTTCGCTGGTTGCTTTTTCACCATGTGAGAGACGCATACCGCGGTGCCTCCAAACTCAATATCAGCTTCAATATGTTAATTCCATGAACTTCAACTACTTACATACATACGTATGTATACAATGACTATGTGTATGTGTTCGATTGCTTGTTTACTCTAAACCCGCACCGTTCTGGTTTGTACCTTTCTTTCCATGCGCAACCTCCCACAATCAGTGTAGCTTGGTAATAAAAGTTTTGCACTCTGATTGGTTGACGAAAAAATTCAAAAACAGATACATACGCAATTTTAATATTGATTTATCACCACTCAGTTATTCAAATATTCTTCATAGCCAATCATTGGAGCTGCTTTGTTTACACATCTACTAAGAAGTCCGAATGTAAATGCATGATTTAAAAATTCTTTTTATCTGCACCCATCACGCGCACGATATTCACGGTCGCTTTTCGGTTTTGCAGATTTGTATAATTTTTAAAGACGCTGGTCTTTTTTCATTATTTTTGTCTCGGTTTTTTCTTTCTCTCATTGTTCTCTGTTCTTTACCATTGTTTCGCTCTCGATGTTTTGAACATATTTTTCAAAAGTTTTTCGTTTTTTATTATCAGATTATCTATTGTCAAACGCAGTCAGCAAGTGTGTGGTGCGGACGTGTGTCTGTGTGTCTGTTCAGTTAAAATATGTATACGTACGGATTCTAACGCTTGTCCCTTCCGCATGAAACAGCTGGTGGAAAGAAGATGGGTTAAAAATCGCACGCGCTCTAAACATGCCTAAATAAACCAACCCCATAAACAAACAAAGATACCGTGCACACATTCACAATGCGGCATGGGTTTATGCGGGAATTTAAAAATTGTTCGTCACTGACATGTCGTGAGCGATTGGGGGCAACCATGTTACTTACACACCAACTTGCGTATTTCACCACACACCGCTATACATCCGTTGACTTTTTATACCTTTTGATCAGTATGGCAAAATGTTATTTTTTAAAGTTCCAAGGTCTATGAAAAAGCCGAAAACATTATTTTTCGACAAACACAACAAAGTTGATGCCGTATTTCTCTGTGTTCGCGCGCTGTTTTTTGTTTGTTTTATTTCTTTTTTGTTTTTATTATATTACTGATTCATTGATTGATGTGAAGATATGACTGAAAAATTGAATTACATTTTTTAATTATTATTGTGTTTTGTTTGTTTGTTTTTTTGCTGCGCTGCGCTGTATTATGGAAAGGAAATAAAATGATTCACATTAAACGCGGGTGGTTTCTTTTTAAACATTTTTTAAATCAATAAAAAATAGGAAACAGTTATTACAATAGAGTGGAACAATTTGCGATTGCAGTAAGCGATGATTTGCGCGATTTTTTTTCAAATCTACAAGTAGCTCTAAGTTTCCAAACCGTGCAGAGTTTTTTGTCTGCTGGGCCATCCATTATATCGAGAAAAATAAAAATTGCGTTGCAAAAAACAAATGCATGAGTTTAGATTGGAGTTTTTGTTACAGATAGCCTAATCGGCCCACAAACACGAACGAAGATCGCAAAAGAACGCATAATAAAACAATGTTAATCACAGTACAATCAGCAATGTTTTACAATATCGCCAAAGACAAATTTTTATATCTAGATAATAATCTTCTGACGCGTTTTTTAATCACGATAATCCTCGATAGCACATATCAACGTTTGCAGTCCTGACCACACTGCATGTCCGTACAAATCGATTTCTCGTTTCGGCGTCTTAAAGTGGTCTTTAGAACGCCCAATTTCAAGCAGAAACGCCCACCGGACGCCGAGTTTGCCAGCCACCCAGTCTAATTGGTTGCCACTCGTCTTGTCTGTAACAAAAAACTTGACATTATCTTCGGTCAAATGCTAACCCTGGGAGAGTTCGGTATCCCTATACCGCATTCGGTCTTGACACGATATATTAACCTACGGTGCCCACAGCCCCACAATAAATAAGTGACGCATGTGACAAGAATGCGAAAGGATGCGAACACCCACCCACACGCAAAAGTAACCGTATGTGGGCATCCGATGCGCAACTGCGTCGTAACGGTTAAGAGAGGTGCGAAAAGGTGGGAAAGCACTAATTAACGGTATAACTTAATTAATTTAGTTTGTTATGACACAACTTTCCAAATATTCTACTTTCGAAAAACTTTCCAAAAATTTCCAAATATTCTACAACGGTCAACAATGTCCGGCGTAAGATCGCGTCAAGACCAAAGACGGCAGATGCTGTACTTGCTCAGGAGTAATTCTAGTCATTTTCACTTCGAGCACTCACATACAACGTCCCCTAATGAGCCGTGGTGCCACTGGTAAGCATCGTTCGTTGGCATCTGAGCATTGATCGTATCAGCGGCTGCTTTCGCCACGGTTTTCTGTGCATGGGAAAACGTTTCACTTAACAAGCGTCTCTTTTTATAAACCTGTCAGACAGTTATGATGTCATTGTGCACGCAATCAGACGATAGTTTAATGTTTATCTGACATGATGTTTGAAGAATACAACCGTACCCCTCCGACGGAATGGTGTACTATAAACCGCGTCGTCTTTCAAAGCTTCCTAGTGCAAGAAATGTTTGAGTGGCGCACTTCAGCTTGAGAGGCCGTTCTGGTGGTACACAACTCGGTAGAGCGCGTTGTAGCAACTATACACTGTGGTACACCACTCGGTAGAGCGCGTTGTAGCAACAATACACTGTGGTACACCACTCGGTAGACCGCGTTGTAGCAACAATACACTGTGGTACACCACTCGGTAGACCGAGTTGTAGCAACTGTACACTGTGGTACACCACTCGGTAGACCGCGTTGTAGCAACAATACACTGTGGTACACCACTCGGTAGACCGCGTTGTAGCAACAATACATTGTGGTACACCACTCGGTAGACCGCGTTGTAGCAACAATGCACTGTGGTACACCACTCGGTAGACCGCGTTGTAGCAACTGTACACTGTGGTACACCACTCGGTAGAGAGCGTTGTAGCAACTATACACTGTGTGGTACACCACTAGGTAGAGCGCGTTGTAGCAACAATACACTCGTGCAAAATACAGTGTGTGGGGGGTATTTATGGCACTGCAATTCATTCTTGGTCACGTCCAGCAAGAGTATTGCATTTTTTTCGATTCTGCAACTGAATGCGTGTGCAGACGTAGAAAAGAAGCTAGTTTCAATCTTTATGTGTCAATTTTTAAATCCGCGGTATCTGTGTGCGCATTGAGTTTCGGGACCAAAATATAATATCATAGCCACATCCTGCAGATGTGATCAGTGACTCAGAATCAACTAAAACTCCCTTCAATCATTACCATCATCAGTCACATTGGCACACTCACAACTTTTTCATGATGCGGTTGGTAGGTGCCAGTATTCCAGCCGTACGGATACACGATGAAGTTCATATTGGAATGAAATGCCAGGTAGAGATGGATATTGCGCAACGTCGACAAAAACTCCGCGTACTCGCGAATCTCAATTTCGCTGAACGGCTCTGAACCGGCGTAGATGATTGAGCAAGGCAATGAGGACGAACCGGACTCTGAGACAAAAAAATGTGTTTTAACGGAAAAAGACTAAACGTTCTTCTTTGTTAGTTTTCCTCAGCAGTACATCAAGATCATGATCATGTTTGTTGAAGAGCTTTCTTTCTAGCTGGTTGACTCTACATACTAGGAAGTTCCTATGATTTAATTAAGTTTTTTTGCAGTGTACATAGAACGTTCAGTACCAACAATGTGTGTTTTGGGCCATGTGTTTTTTGCACCGTTATGGCCTATGGGTCATAAAACAGTTCAGTAAGAGCCCCCCGCCGTTAATTGGCAACAAATCAATGCAGCCTTACTACCCACCCATCCAGTGAATGTCCCAGTTTCGATTTGCATCCACCCCCTGCTGCGAGTCCAAGCATTCGCCCGTATGCGTTGTGCTGCGCGTTTTGCGTTGCATGCGGTACGTTTCGTGACTGTATTTGTAACCATCTGGATTCAACACTGGTATCACGTAGATCACAAAATGCGCGAATAGTGGCTGGTTTTCGTCATCGTTGGCTAACTGAAAAGTAGCTAGTCAGTCAGCTAGTCAGTAAGCCCAATTTCAGCTCACATAGCGAAAAAAAGATTTGCCCTATTCCAACTACCACGCCAACAAAATTTTGTATACCGTAAAGTCTTGCATATAAGGTTTCCTTATATAAATTTGAAAATCAAAAATTTCTGAAAAAAGTGGAATTTCGTGTGACAACCTTATAAATGGGAGGAGGTCTTATAAAGCGAACATTAGGAATTCCGGGCCTTATAAACGGAGTAAGATTTTGACCAAGTCAAAATTTTGAATTTTTTGGTTTCCCGCCGTGTGACACTCCGCCCACTTTTGGGTGGGGGTCTTATAAGTGGGAGGAACCTTATATGCAAGACTTTACGGTATTCCAACTCAGCCAATCAGTTTGCCGAATTCCAACTCACATAGCCAATCGATTTTGCCCAATTCAAACACTCACCTAATCAATTAGTTTTGCCCAATTTCAACTAACATAGCCAAACCATTTTGCCCAATTCCAATTCAGTCAATTAGTTTGCCCAATGCCAACTCAGCCAATCATTTTGGCCCACTTTCAACTGACTGCTAACTTCGTGCACAATTCTCAACGCTGTGCTCACTGCCAGCCACTCTCGCGCGTGTATGCCTGCATCAAGTACGATCGTTCGTTTTCTCGTCTCGCTGCGTCGCTCGTCCGTAAATTTCAGTCCGAAGATTTTGCGACCCTCAAACGTTCGACCAACGTGAATCAATGTTGCGTGCGCAACGGAATGCGCCACGTGACGCATGTACTGATTGATCTGAAAGTGTCGTTTTGAACTTTACTCGACGTTATCTCACGCCTGTTGTTGGGTCACACCAGAGTTGGACACCAGTTCAAAAAGTCAAATCGAAGCCAACTGATTGGCGTGCGGTTTCATCAAGCGCCGTGCGGCCATACGATTCTGGATATAAAAAAACATCAACAGAAAGTTCGTAACAACGAAAACCTCATTCAGCGTTAGATAGTCATGTTTGACCCGTTTTGACCATGTTCTCTTTGTCGTTGCTCTCCTGACGCGGTGTACCACGCCCCTGAAAAACTACAACACGGTTATTGGTTATATCACTGCTGTCATCCTTTTTTGACACTCCACAAAGGAACATCACCGGGCGATAAAGAGGAATAGAAACTTCTGTTACAAGCAAACTTGTCGTTCGCTAACACGTACCCTTCTCCCAAAACTTTTCTCGGGGTCCTACGAATTACAATACATACCTTTTTAAACTCGAATCAAGTTGGTCTTCGTGTTCGACGTTTAGTAACAAACCATAAGTTTTTGCCAACTTTTGAACCTCACAAAGTTCTGCCGAAGTTACCACCAAGAGACAACCGGGCTGTGGTTTACGATGGCAAGTTGTGTCGATATTGAGCGATTCCTTATAAATTAGTGCTTTTTTCTGATTGAGCGTTATTCACCGAAAGCGTTATTCATTTTACAAAACAAAAGCACTAAACATTCCATCTTTTTTTGGATACCATCTGGTAATGGAGCGTGTAGTGCTTTTGTTTGGTAATGATTTTCAATGTTTGGTGTCAAGAAAAGTACGGAGCGCTCACCAGCGATGTTCGGATTGCAGCGATCGTTGACTCATTGTGACGCACGCTGAACTTGAAGCACACTTGGTAACTGGAGAAAGATGTGGGCTTAGGCCAGCTTTGAAATGCAAGGTTCTCTTTCAGTTTTGCATTCAATTGAACTGTTATGTTCAGAATGCGAAACTGTTCAATTTCAAACTAATTTGTTGCATTTCGTTTTACCTTGGCGGATCATGTTGTTTTTCAAAAGTTCCAAAGACTTGTCCCACAACACAAATGCTCCAGTACACTGTAAACGCAAAGAGCATTTTTTCTGGCTACATTTACTTTTGTTGGTTTTCACATTTACATTTAGCCGTGCTTTAAGCTGTGCTATGTATCTTGGAATGAAACCAACAGGTCGGAGTGGGTTGCGAAGTTGTATCTCATGAAACTATAACACTGATAAATAAAGTCGCTGTTCAAGTGCTCAAAATAAAACTGCAACAGACAATTGGCAGCACATGTAGAAATGCAACGTAACGCTTTTAACATGAAAGGTTTTTCAGCTTTCGGTGATTTTATCAACATTTCCAGTTCACCCAAAATCTGTAACCATGCTGAGCAAAAAAGTTTGAGCTGCTGGTGTGCTCGAACATGTGCCTGGCCGTACCGTAACCGAACACATGTTTGGTCGCAGATTACCGTAACCGCACACATGCCTGGCCGCAGATTACCGTAACCGAACACATGCCTGGTAGCAGACTACCGTAACCGAACACATGCCTGGTAGCAGACTACCGTAACCGAACACATGCCTGGCCGCAGATTACCGTAACCGAACACATGCCTGGTAGCAGACTACCGTAACCGAACACATGCCTGGTAGCAGACTACCGTAACCGAACACATGCCTGGTAGCAGACTACCGTAACCGAACACATGCCTGGTAGCAGACTACCGTAACCGAACACATGCCTGGTAGCAGACTACCGTAACCGAACACATGCCTGGTAGCAGACTACCGTAACCGAACAAATGCCTGGTCGCAGACTACCGTAACCGAACGCACACCTGACCGAAGACTACCGTAACCGAACACATGCCTGGTAGCAGACTACCGTAACCGAACACATGCCTGGTAGCAGACTACCGTAACCGAACACATGCCTGGTAGCAGACTACCGTAACCGAACACATGCCTGGTAGCAGACTACCGTAACCGAACACATGCCTGGTAGCAGACTACCGTAACCGAACACATGCCTGGTAGCAGACTACCGTAACCGAACACATGCCTGGTAGCAGACTACCGTAACCGAACACATGCCTGGTAGCAGACTACCGTAACCGAACACATGCCTGGTAGCAGACTACCGTAACCGAACAAATGCCTGGTCGCAGACTACCGTAACCGAACGCACACCTGACCGAAGACTACCGTAACCGAACACGTATTATCGTTTCACGAAGACCGGAAGCACTAAAGTGTTATGCACTGAGGAAAAACCCCACGACCGAACCAAACCCGTAAAACGTCAGCACAGGTCTAAGCGTCTACCGTAACCTAATTTTGAATTGCGTGAAACATTTTCCTATCCTCGTGTGCAAACGTATTGAGTCGCGGAACCAAAATAAAAGATAATAATATCTTTTATTTTGGTCCCGCGACTCAATGCGCGCATAGATGGGTAAGCAGTCTAATGCACGACGCGGGAATTCAAAATTGACAAAGGTATCCGAGTCCCCTAAATAAGGCCGGGTCACTTAGACTGTTTTGAATTACCACATACAGACTGAAACTAGTTTTTTTACGTCCACAACCGCACAATATTGAATCGCAGGTCTTAAAGAAAAGATAATACCTACATACCTGGTGCCAAACAATGGCCGAAGGAACACACGAACAGCTTGTAATTAGAACACAGTGAACAAAATTGCTGAACAAATGTTTTTAATAATTTAGTTGTTCTGTTCTGAAGATTTCAAAAATGTTTCAAAATAAAGAGAACCACCGACATAATTTCAGACGGATGATAATGATAAATCACACATGATTCTGAAACAACAAAGTCACTGAAGAATGTTTCATTTTGGTTTTCGTCTCCGGTGCCTTCAGCTATCACTCACATCTTCTAGTCTTCTTCATCGTCATCGCTGTTCGATTTTCTCAGCTTTTCCTTCTTCGTTTTTGCCGATCCGAATGCAACGTCCGTGACAATGTTTGTGTTTTCTGCGAATTCATACTGATTGCCGTCTGGGCAGGCCGGTCTAGGGAGAGTCACGGTCAGGCATTGCAAAACTCGCAACGCTTCGTTTGGCAATCAAATCGTTGTTTCGGGTCTGGTATTTCATTGTGTCTTTCATTGACTTATTTGAGTAAGTTTTCATTTTACTTCGACAAATCACTGAGAATCTTTGCTCACAATATTACTGACGAACATGACGACAAACGCTGGTTGTACATGGTAGTTCGGTGTTGTGAGTAGGCCTTTGGAAAATGATTTTCCGTGACCCCTTGAAACATTAGACTCCGGTAGTCCGGTTCATTGATCAGTCCGTTTGATTGCCACAAAAGTCGACTACCAAAAACTCCGTTTCTCATGAAGTGCGTTTCTAATTGGTCACACCTCGCATGTGAAACGAACAAACGGTGGTGAAGGAATGGCTTCGAGAATAAAACTGAGCAGCACACAAGTGCAAGCTACACCAGGCAGGCTGCCCAATGGTGAACGCACAGTCAATTGTTCCGTTCACTTTTTACAGCTAAGCGCATGTCTAGAGGACATTCCTGTGTGTATGTGCGAGTTACGCAATTGCCGAACCGTGCCGGAAACTTGAGCCGGCGATTAGTTTCGTTGCTTTGCTGACGCTGCAGAGTCCGTCGATCGGTCGATATTCGACAGAGGCACACTGTACAGCGAGCGTGCGCGCGCAGTGCCCAATGCACGCACCGATGGTGTCTGTCTGTGAATGAATGCACCACTGCGGGGAACCGCAAAGCAAACACCAGTTTTTGTTTGATCTGCGTTGTCCAAACACGTGCGTCCAATTTCAAAAAAAACACAAGTTCCGATATGTGTCCAGCAGTGCGACAAGTGTTTCAAAGGAATTTGATCAACCAACCGTCAATGGTTCACCGTCGTTGAAGCCAACAATGCAGCCAGTCTCAAATTTCCAGTTAGCTATAAAAATCAAAAATAGGGCTGAAAACTTGACGTGAGTGAGTAGGCAATGCAGCAAAAAATTTAGAAACGGAACAATTATAGTGAACAATCACAAAAAGTACCAGCTTCAAATCCGCAGTTGCAGAACTTTCGAACGTCCCGCTGGTTAGCCTGCTGATCAGCCTGACTGCCGGTGCCCAAAAGGTTTTGCGTGAATTTGCCAAGCTGCAAACAATAATAAAGGAACTTTGGAGAAAAAAACCCGCAACACCGCCTCTTCGCTTGTTGCAAATGTCATGGCTGTAGCAGTCGCACACCGCGCGCTCATCCAAGCAGGGTAGCACGAGTCTGGTCTTGAAACGATCTGGCAGAACAAAACTGTCTTTACCAGATTTGTAACGTCGCTGGCGCTGACCAGAAGGTCCGGCTTCACACAGATGCAACCAGGCGAACGGGCGCAGAACGAGCGGCAGCACAAACGGCATGTTTTCTCCTCGTCTGAACATTGCCAGTGAAAAATGCAACCGCATTCATGGAAATCGTTGTTGCTTCTCCAAGTTAAGAAAAACACATTTATTTCAAACTTCACTCATACAATTCACAAGTTGATCGACAATCTTTATAGGTCCTCCAACAATGCCACTGACTGATTGGGCGGGCGATGCTGCAAAAAAATGATTGAACAAAAACACACACTGAAATTGTGACAGTTTTTGAGCGTTCATGAAGCTGTATTGAGTGACCGCGCAGCTATTTTTATACAGCAACGCGTCACTAAATACTGCTTCATGAATGCCGTTTTAGAGCGACAGTTTGAAGCAGAAACAATGAATAATCAACTTTGCGACTCACCACAATCAAGTAAAATCCAAATTCCAACGAACAGCAGACCGGTGCGCTGTTTCATCATATTATATTGCATTTTGTAAGAAAAAGAAAAAGTCTAAAGTTCAAACTTTATTTCAAACTGCGACAAGAGCCGTTATACATTGTACCACAAGCCCGTTTCACGTAGCAGAAAAAAAACATGAGATAAAATCGAACCTTCGACTGCTGCCTGCCACTACATGCAAAAATATCAAGTGCCTTCATGTCAAAACAAGCTTGTGTTTGATGAGCCAAAGAATTGGAATTTCAGAAGTTTCTAGTTTCTTTGTGATCTGTGTACCCTTTCGATTTTCTCTGGACACTACTGTGGTTTGTTCCTTAAATCGTTTTGACACATTCAGTTTATCAAGCATCAGCTGAGCAGGCGCATTTGGGCAAGTGCCGGTTTGGGCATTGCGATACTGCAGCATGGAGAAAACTGCAGCTGGTGTCAACGGTTACCGTCGAACCGTCCACTTAGCCAGGATTCAAAGTTGAACTACATGCGTGTATGTCATTCGTCTGTCAATGAAGTACCTTAATCACATCATGTGCATTGTTAACCAGCAAAAACAAACAAAATTACTGCACAAGATTGTCTACTGAAATCTACTGAAAAATATTGATTTCTCATCAGGCTGTGTAAATTTGCGTGTTCGTGTGCATGCAGTCAGTCAGTGTAACAACACCAATGTTATGCGTGCATGGTATGCTTTAAAAAAAGGAAAAGTGAAAGAAAAACCTAAACTTTACAGTGTGTTGTTGGCTAAACAGTAAATAAACCTGGAAAGAACACATTTCCCGATGAAGACAGTTTTAATTTGCACGATATTACAATATGCAGATTACTTCAAAGTCTCCCTCACGTCCGCAACTTTATTTCCGCGCTGGCTTCAATTCTGACCGCCTTTGTTAACAGCCAAAAGTACCACCAATGAACCAGTACCAACCATAGAAACCCTGCCACCGTAAAAATGGGCAACACCACATCGACAGACGACGAGGGGCTGACGAAGAGCGATGCAAGGTCGATGGGGCCTGTGCGCCGGTCACGCAGCACCTGTGGCACGCACACCATCATTGACGGACAGACGTCTGCGAACGCAAAGCACTCCATCAGTAGTCCCGACATTCACGGGTCGTTTCTGAAACGCTCCAATCAACTGCGACACTCGCTGGTGGCGTTTCGATCCAGTATAGCCAATCAGCATGCTGCGCTGAATCGTCCGGAGGCGACGACATCGCTCAGGTCAGTGTGCAGGCGAAATCGTAGGAGATCATTGCTGATTGGCTGCTTACTGGTTGGTGCAGCACCGTGCAGCCAATCAGCGTGCCAGTTGCACAAGCACAAGTTGCATGTTTTACAGCTTTGATTGTATCACCTCAATAACATATCCAACTACAGTCTAACTCAATAACACATCCAACTAGCTGATTAGTTGGTGGTCACGTAATGCATGTATACTGTGCAAACCAAACTCCGCCTATACAGCAATTCATGCACTGAATGACCGCATCAACCAATCAGCTAATTGGATATGTTATAGAATTAAGACTACCCATGAACATGTACGTATTTCAAGCAGACCTGCCGATAGTAACCACCCATCAGCTGCAATCAGCAACACCAACATCAGCAACACCAACATCAGCAACTCATCAAACGTCCGCGGGCTGGCTGGAAAACCGAAATGGTCGGATGTGAGTGTGCGGGATCATTATGAAATTTCGGATCTAAAAAAGCTTCATTTGTTGAATCATCATCAGAATCTGCGATAGTCAATACAACTACAGTTCTCTTGGCAGTGTTTTTTCTTGTCAGACGCAGATCGACGATAACGAAACGCAACGACTGAAGAACTTGGTGCAACAACTGGCCGCTGGCAACGCGCGCATGGAGAACGAACGGCAGCGAATGTTGCTGATGTTTCAGGTGAGCAAAAACTGCAAGAAGAATGTTTGTCGGAAATAATTTCGTATTTGATGTGTGATCGGTGCTGAAACTGAGAAATCTGAAAGTTCTTGTCGCGTTTCTTGCCGCAACATTCAATTTACACGAACAGCAGATGCATTCATCAATGGCTGACTAAACGTTGTATTCTAATACAACATCAACATGGCTGATGTATTTTTGCAAACTCCAGCAATTACACGAAGAGCTGGTGACAACGAAGGCTGACGCAAAACAGGCAAAAGAGGACGCTGCGTTCTACAAAACAGAAAAGGAGAGACTCAGTCGAGTGTTCACCGTTGGTTCCGTTCACTTTATGTAAAGTTTGAGTCTGCAATTTATTATAACCCAGTGCTATGCTGCCAGTAACCTTGGGGTTGTGCGAAAAGCCAGTTGCGTTCCGGCGTAATCGGAGCGAGCATCCCGATACCCAGAAATTTGTAATTTGCGACCCGGTTTTCGCTTGGATTCGTCTGTTTGCTGTGGGGAATTTCGTTGGAAACGCAGTTGACATTTTTGAAGAGAACTGCGGGCATGATTGATTAGAAAGTTTAAATTTTTTCTCCAAATATTTTCAAAACCACATTATTACAATGTACGCTTTGTGTGCAGTTATACCGCGACAACAAAGACGCTCAATACCGTTCGCTAGAGCGTGAGAAGCAACGTTTGGAGCACCGGCTGTCCCGGTACGGTCACGCGCCCATGGACAGCTCGGTGCCGCAGTCGCCCGCCTCGAGCACACCGAAATTCGATCAAAGCTACAATTCGCGATGCAGTGCCGAAAATGCCATGAGACAGGTGAGAACACTTGAACACAACACACTTTTGTTTACAACATATGATGAACAATTATCACAATTACAATTTTTATACGCATGTCATCACACCAATTAAGGATTCCACTCAAGACGATATCACAACATTTGCATTTGAAACGAACCAAACGGCAACAGCAACAACGAATGCCACAGCAACGCAGCCAATGTTGCCGCATTTTGAAAAAGCGCATCAAAGGGACATGGATGTGCTGACGTTGATAACGCGCTCGATAACGCCGATGAAAGCGCACAAATTTTCTCCAGCGTTAACGAATATCTGAATGAAAGGAATCGTGTTTTGGAATCTTTTAACATCGATACAAAAGAAACGCTTTCTAAAGCAGAACTAACGCGACTTCAGCGTTTGCCTAACGTTATCATGGTCTGTCACTGTTATGCAACTGAGCTAGCAGACTATTTTGAGCGTCGAGCAACGCTATTACTAGAAATACTGTTTGAACGCAACGATAACGCTGTGTTGATGTTACTGAGCATCGTGGATAATGTAGATGCGTCAACTTCGGAACAACATCAACAAACCATCAGCGTAAATGCTCCAATGTCAATCTGCGACTTGTTGCAGCGTTTGCATTTGCTGCATCACGACAGGAAACGTCGCTCACCGCTGACAATAACGTGCTGATAACGCGCGTGTTAGCGGATGATAGAACGCGTGCGCTAGTGGTGAAAACAGGCGAAAATGCGCATTTAGAACACCAACAATTGTGTTTGAATGAAACGTTCGCATTTCTCGACGCGGAATTGTCTCTGGTGACCAAAATTGACCCGAAACTGAAAATTACTAATGACCAGCGAAAATCGAAACTCGATCAAACGTTTGAAATTTTAACTGGCACTGCATTTTGCCCGTTTTCGAATTCATCATGTCACGCGGAACGGTTCCTACAATCGACAATCCAACGAGCGACACGGCCAACGCCCATTTATAGAGCGTTCATTACGAGTGCGCTCGATAAACACACCAGAGGTGAGTGACCGAGTGGTTCCATCCAATGTTTTTGGTTTTTCTGTCAATCTACACATATGATCGTGAAAGTAGCCAGAGTAGACAATTTATCCAAAATAAGCATATAGTGCGTATACTGTGGCTTGTTTGAATGCTCTTAATCTTTGTTCACAATGTGTTTCTTTTTTATTTTATCATCATTTTCTGTCATCAGACGCCACAGAACGCTACCCGTTGCTGGTGCACGGCTGTTCCGGCTCCGGACTAACAACAGCGGTTTCACTGTGGCTACGGGACGTCAGAGCCGACTTTCCGGAGCGGCCTGTTTTGATGCATTTCACCGGGCCAGCGTATTCACTGACTGCTGACCCTCCTTGATGATCAGGCGATTCAAGCTGCAACTATTGAGATGGATGCAACCACGGGCGAAGGTGGGATGTGGGGAGGGTGGCGAATTTGAATTTACGGTGTTACGGTGGGTGTGTAGTAATGTTGCACAAACACACAGGCACAGACTGTGTGTCCCTGTATGTTTACGTGTGACTGCGCATCGCATGCGAAAAGTACACACTTTCAAGTCCAGCAGTGTTCCAGCAGTGTTTTTATTCTCTGCAGCATTCTGCAATCGGTTGGCAGACATTCGACCAATCACAGCAAGAGTTTGTCCGTTTGCTGCATCGCTTCAGCAGCCAATCAGCGGAGACCATCATTATTGTCACTGATGGTTTGGATCGATTGAACTCGTTTGCGATGAGAGAAACAAATTCTGGGTGGGTGAACAGTGAACATACAGACACACCGTGATACAATGCGGTTGTCAAACACACGGGCACACTCTAGGTCTGGCTACGTATGCACGCTGGAAAATGTCCGATCTCGTGTCCGGTGACGTGTCCCACGTAGTGTTCCGTTCCGCGCGATTTCCCCGGGAAAATAAAATTTTAAAATTATTCACATTATTCACGTTAATTCATTTCTGGGACAGTGCACGACACGGCTCGGGACACCCACCGGGACCATTCACTTAAAAATTAATTGACGTTATAAAAATTTTAGTTTTCCAAGAACGCGTTCAGTTGGTTCGGTGTCCTGCCACTGAACGTCCGCCTGATCGCCACCTGCCACACGGAAAACATCATCGATGAATGGCGGTAATTTCCTTTTTTCTAAAACATTTGATTTTTTATCAAAACAAAAAGCATTTGCTCCAACTAGAAACAGGAACGGTGTCTAGAACGCTATGTGTTGGCGCATAGCTTGAAAGCATAGTTTTACATAAACTTTTATTCGTGTTGCTGAACAATCGAAAAACAAAACGAAAAAAAGAAAACGAACCGGAGAAGTTAGAAAAGAGCATGTGTCATGATCAAACATAGAGAGAGCCGCAGAGTATAGGATGGGCAAACAACACCCGTCGTGAATTCAAACTGAAATATCTAAACAAGTGCGGCACAAAAGGTCAAGGCAAGTGGCGTTTATGATCGTGTGTTTACAAGCATGCAAAAATGGGTGGTGGAGAACTGGTGCCCGGAGAACTGGTCACCGGAGTAATGGTACCCACTCTGGTTGCACGTGTATGTTTTCGGAGTGTTGTGGTTTTTCACCGCTTGTTGAGCTGACGAGCCCGCCGGGTGTTGCCGCGTGATCTTCACCGAAGAGATGTGGCATGGTGGAAGCGTTCACAGTTCCGGTGTCACATTCCACAGCCTGAAGCGATCGAGTAAACACGGACATTTTTTGGAACATCATTTTTTTGCATTAAGTCGATAGTTGCCTCGTTCATGGGGAAAAAACACAAAAAACCGCGCCGAAGATTCTGAGTTGGAAGCGCGCAACTGCGATGGAGCTGGGGAAGACAAAACGGCAGACATGAAACACAATCATCTCCGTCCGTTTGGTTGTCAGCACATAAAAACAACGGTTTTTCGTTTAACTGTCTTGCGTACAAAAAAAGTTATCGAAATTGAAAATAATAAATGCCCGTACAAAAAGCCGTCGCCTTAAGACATCATTTATTTGTGCGAAACTACAGTACTTTCTTTTACTACTTACCAGACGAACTTTCTTTCCCGTTCGATACAGAATGTAAGAAATCCAGAAACAGAAATTTGAAGTAAAACAAAAACAATGACGACTCCCGTAACGTCTATTATGATGAGCAATAATGAGAAGAAGTCA
>JASANC010000986.1:0-22337 GCA_030248135.1 Theristus sp. LFF4_11 | reverse complement strand
AAACGAATGCAGCATTGCGGACGCAAGCAAACACTGTCAACAACAAAGCACCAAAAATGCTTCGAAACAACACCGCGAACCAGTGCAAAAGTTCGAGCGACAGTCCCTGCCCCTGTATCCGTAAATCCACTCACTGCTGAGCGTTTGTGCTGGCGGTGGGTTACCTCCAGCTGCGAGGTCGACCTCGTGAACACCGGCTGGCACTAAGATGTGCACTGGTCGGCTTCGCAGCTGCAACTGCACTGTGCTCTTCTCTGTTGTACAACGCGCCACGTTGCGTTCTGTTGGAAAAGTCAACAATTCATTCCACGCTTTCGCGGTGGTTGTTTTTGGTTCTCTTGTTCGCATGCAATCGATATAGCAAGCGACACACACACGATCATTTGCGAGCATGGTCGATATCGGTCGGTCCAATCCCAAAGTTCACGTGTGTTATAGTTTTCATGAAATTCTATTGTGTTACAGTTTGAAATCTGAAGGTGAAGGAGCAGGGCGTAAAATAAAAACGATATAAACCAAACGAGCTCTTTTGCACTGGCTGCATCCGGTAAGCGATTGTTTTTGTTCGGTTGGCTTTGGTGCGGCAGCTTGGAAGCCAACTTGGTGAAGATTTGAGGGCTAACTGGCTAACCTCGAATTTGATCAATTGAGCAATATGACTAAGCAAACAGTGAGTTAATGTTAGGAAACTCCTCAATGGGCATTTGACGCAACAATTACTATCCCTAGAAAGTTTTGACGTTTTGTAATTATGATCAAGTCAAAACTTCCATGTTGTGCGGAATGCACTTCGTTGACAAATTCATTGTGGCGATGTTAGATAAGCATTGGAAAAAGCGTCAGCTTGCAGTAAAAACAAATTTCATACTGCTAAATAGAATTCCATGATCACAGGAATGGGCCACCACGACCACCTATTTTTGGGCGCTATCAATCGGGGTCTCTATTAACGCTATCGACAGCGATTTTTCATACTACTTTGTGGAAAATCGAGCTGAATTGAAAAATGGCATTGAATGCAGACGTGCAAACTGTCGGTGTTCAGAGTCAATTCCAAAAGTGTACTTTCAACAAAACAAACCCAATTTGCCCGAGGGAGCTCGAAGTGGTACGCGTCAAATTTTGATTGCTCGACGAGGCAAAACGCCTGCAGTTATGTAAACAAAGATCTTTGACACAAATACATACATTTTCAAATAATGCTAACAGAACAATCAAGAAGAACAATGAACCTCGGCAGTGAGTGTGCCATGGACGCAGCGGGCGCGGGTGGCGAGCGCCCGAGTGACCGCAAACGTCCTGCTGATGGGCTGCTCTGAGTGGCGTTTGGAGAGCGAACCGATGGCCGGCTGCTCACCTGTCGCAGGTTGCTGTGCAACGAAAACACTGTGAAAATGAATCAGTGGTGCAAAAGTAGTGGGTGCAACTTTGAATCGTTCGAACTCGGCAACGGTTAGACCGTTTGAGCTGAAATTTTTAGTCACTTACTTAGGAAGCACAAACTTAAACTTCCATCAATTTTCAGCCCAAACGAGCCAAATATTGCTTTCGTGCGGGAGCAAAGTTCGAAAAAAACAAATTTTTGCTTGAAAAAACAGCATTTTTTCAATCTCACATCGGATTAATTCATCGATAACGTCACAAATTGAGAAAAACTGTCAAAATCAAAGCTAATCCTTCACGAAATGTGAGCCAATAGCTTTAATGCACAATCGAGCCCTATTGACCACTGGACAAGATCAGTTTCTGGTGCAATTCAGTGTCCACGTGCTGAAACGCGTTCACGATCATTTCTTTCATCGAGTCCACGGTTTTCGGCTTTTGCGCGTAGACAATATCTTTAATAAAGCTCCACGCAAAAAGTCACGAGAATATGAAAGCAGCAATAGTTGTATTGCCTTTTTAACGTTATCGATGAATAAATCAGACGTGAGACTGCAAAAATGCTGTTTTTCAAGCAAAAATTCGTTTTGTTTAACTTTGCTTCCGCACAAGGGCCATATTCTCTCGTTTGGGCAAAAAAATGATGGAGGTCTAAGTTTCCTAAGTAAGCGACTAAAATTTCAGCTCAAACGGTCCAACTGTTGGCGAGTTAGAGCGATTCAAAGTTGCACCCACTACTGTTGGACCACTCTGTATGTACTTGGGAGAAAACTGACTGTCGCTGGAGTATGTAGAGAAAACGGTTCACACCATTGGACTGCAGCACATCAGTCTGCTTATATAAACTTGTTTTAGAACATGCAAAGCCGACAGTTTTGAGCAACAGCAGAGTTAAAAAGTAACGTCGCCAATGGTTTCTGCATCAGAGCGTTCAGATGTCGCACATTTGTATCCAGCTGGAGGGGCCGCTGCATGCAGCTACGATCTCTGCCGTTGAGATTTTGTTTCAATGTAGCTCACCTGTCCGTACGCGATTCCACCGGCGGTTTGCGCAAATTGCCAACGCTTCGAGAAAGGCTCTTGTTTGGCGGTGATGCTTGGTGGCCACCTGAACAGAATGAAATGCTAGCGCAGCGGATTCAGTGAAATTTTAATGGTCACGGTTTGCGGCGACCTCGTTGCGGTGTGTTGGTCTGAATTTCATCGAGTCTCCGAAGCACATCGGCCAGCGAGCTCCGAACGAGCACCAGTTCATCCTGTTGCTCGCCGACACGACGCTCCAACTCGGCCACTCGATCGCGCAGACTCGCGTTCTCAGTCATCAGCATCTCGTCTGCAAGACCTCGGGCATGCAAGTTGGCATTATTGTCATTATCTTCTGGGTTTTATGTTGTGCCAATGCAAATACAACCAATCAGCGTTCCTGTTCTTCAAGTACCAAAAGGTTTTGTTAAAAAAATATTTCCCTCACTCCAGACAGCGGCTGCGTCAGCATCTTTTAAGTGATTGGGCACAGACATGCGCAACATCATGCACAATTGTTAAGGTTCAGCAGACCATTTCAACGTTTGCTAATACTTTTTAAATTCAGAAACCGTTCGATCAAAAATGCTTTCAAAAAGTGTTTTCATCTGACAAATTAATAATATTCATTATTGGATGGGAACAGCATAAAAACTGGCAAAAGTAAAAATTTAAAAAAATGGGTATCAAGGACATCGGAACAAACACAAAATACCCAATGAAAAATTCGGGCGGTAAAAAATGGAATAAAAAAATGCTTTCAATGGATGGCATAATCCTTTTATAGTTGACTGAGTTGATTCTTGCTCAGCTGTATTTGAAAAAAAAACTACAAATTCAAGAAAAACAGCTGTGTAGTTTCTTTCCGTTTCGTTTGGATTCGCGAATGCCGAACAAGGCTGCAGAGATCAGCTACCCTTCTGTAAATGGAGAAAACGAAATGGCTGTTTTAAAAAACAAAACAAAAAACACAGCTGAATCCAGTAGCAAAAACAGAGCCTTTCTCAGTTTTCACTGGCTTTCAACGCACCACCACCACGAATATTAAAAAAGTAAACCTGGAAACTTCAGCAGTGCTCTCTGCCTGTGTTAAACCCGGTAACAATACTATGATTTTGTCAGGAGACATTTTGGATAGTTTTCAAACATTTATGGTGAACAAAATCGACAGCTTCTATAGGTGGCTTATAACGTTACGTGCTAACAGGTAAACATAAACTGACCGACAGTGTATTGATTTTTAAAGTCGTAATTTGACTTAAAATGAGTCAATAAAACAAAAAATTTGTTCTGCAGTATTGAGTGAGCAGTTCTCAGTTTGAAACACCTAGATTTTTGGTTGAAAATTTTCCATTTCTATTACAAATTGAAAAACCGACGCTACACAAAAAGAACCCGAACTAAAGCAACAAAAAGTCTTTTGTTGTTTGTATCACGAGAAACTTTACTGCACCGTGAGCACGTGTGGCTGGGCAACCTAGGCGATCGATCACATCAGTGTTCGGCTAAAAAGCCCAAGTGACACAAAACATGTTGTTGTCTCAACTCTCAATTGCGTCACTGCGTCAGCTTTATATAAAGAGACCTTATATGCAAGTCTTTACGGTAAGCATTGCAACTTTTTTCTACAGCACGTCATTTTTCAGCATTTATGAACAAAGCGCCTTGTTCGAAAAACGCAGATATAGTCGTTTTTAAATATTGTGCTCTTGAAAACCACATTTTAAAGTAGATTTTTATGATGATTACAAAGTAAACGTTAAAACATTTGCAAAAGTTTCCAGGGTGCTAACGAGATACGCATATCCCCCCCCCCAATTCCTGATCGATGAAAGGAACAATTCAGCTGTGACTTTGCTTATTGTTGTAATAACACGGTGAAAGTTTTGTACCATTGTTGGTTCCCCAAAAAGATGCAATCAAATTTGTTCACAGTTTGATTAGTGAGTGCCTACAAGCCTGATCACCTGCCCCGGTGCAACTCACGTGCAATGCGTGCCCCAGCGAGCAGCTGTGCAGTCTGTGCGTCGCCACTGTCTTCGTCAGCTGCACTCGCAGAAGACCGCGGCAACATTTTAGTCGGGCATATAATTCCGTTAACTTTGATTAAACTTGACCGCAAAAATCTTTGTATGGACGGACAGATTATAAATGCATTTCTGGAAAAAAATCACGCAGCTTTTCTGGCTTTTTGAACGTTCAAAATGCGGAACCAAGTTATTCAACACCGGTTATCTATTTGAGTGAGCATTTTAGTCGTATGTACAAAGTTATGTTTGCCACCCAGCCGCTTTTAAACGGTTTCAAAACAAAGTCGTTCCTGAGATTCTAAAACATATTCCAATCACACTGCTGCTTGAAAGGTTTGTGTGTGCGTGTAATCGTTTCAAATGTGTCTCATCATTATCTATCTATAAAAAATAGCATGCGCCGCTTGTTTAACTTTTGCCAAGCTGCTCTGCGCGCGTGATCGCGCATAAAAAATCCAGCTCACAGCCAGTGGAACAACTGAATTCGCGGAATGTTGTGCTTTCAATTATTTTGAATAGTGCCGATGTGAAAGCTCAGATATCAAATAGTTTGAGAACGATGTGTGCATTCGTGAAAATGCCAAAAACATCTCTACGTTGATAATACAGAGCAATGCAAAATAGATGGAATTGGCGATGAAAAAAGTTATTTTAGGTGCCATACACTGGTCCTTCACAGCAGACTGAGTTGATTGAAAATAAAACCAATTTGATCAGAAGCTGCTGTTGACATCGAGAGGATTTCGCTCACTTTTGGCAGATCAATTTTTTTGAACAGCAGAATAACGGCAGATTTTTTTGTGGACAGTCTGCAGTTTTCAAGAACGAAAATTTTGATAGAAAACGTGAAACAACTATAAATAAATAAATAAAACTGACTGAATGAACAACAATCATCAGAGAAATCAATAATTCAAAAATCATACGATACACAATTTTTTTCACGTCCTTTTTTTAAAAATTTCAGGATAATGATGGATTTTTATTCCAGTCGATAAGTCTTTCAGACACTGAAAAGTAGCGCCCTATTTACAAAACATGAACGTATTCAGTACTTCCGTGTTCCGTTGCATAAAAAGTTCAAACATTTGATAATCTTAGTCTTTCATCAAACAAATATCATAACTTCCCTGGTATCGCGTTCTTGTTGTCAACTATACATGCAGCTGTGAGAGTTGCCAAAGTCGATTAGTTCTCGCAAATTTTGCAACGGAAATTGTGATGCCTACTTGGCCAGAAAAACAAGAAGGATTAAGACTGACCAGGAAAATGTCGGTGGTGCCGTGGTGTTTTGTTGGTGAATGTTTTGCATATCGGTGGGAGGCTGCAGTCACTCTCGGGAGACGGTGTGCATTTGTGATTGTGATCATGTTCTTCCATTCTTTAGAAAGTTTTTTCTGAACCTCAGTTATTATTTTACCTGTGCAAAGAAACACGACATAATCAATTGTTGGTCTGAACTTTGAAAACACAAAACTGATTCAGACCAACACCCAGAAACCAAGCAACAAACCACAGAACTCGGTGTGGTGCAAAAATACACATAACCCAGCACGATGTAATCAGTTTCGCAGTATTTTTATGTGTTTAGAATTTGTACATAGTTTGGTTTGCTAAATAAATGACGAAGTTCAAAATGTGATAAATAAAAGTTTTGCAAACAGCAACGTTGACATAGCCATGTATCAGCCGATACATGCTCAAACATTCTGTCCTTTTATATCAAACTTCACGCACTCAAATATTTTTCGCAAAACACAACCCGAAAAACTATGTTTTGTATCCCAATAAGAGAATAAACATGTCCAAAATTGATTCGATTTTGAATCTATCCCAAATTTTCCACAAATCATAGCAATTGGACAATGTACAGGGTGTTGCAAAAAACTACAATCGACAAAATGACTCGTTCTCGGGTTTGCTGTAATGTTTTGGTATTAATATTGTAACACTACTTATGAAATGTTTTCCATTGATCGTATCAAAATTTTATTTGAAAACTCGTATCGCATGGAACACAGCAACCGTTTGAACTTCAAAGTTCGAAATCGTAGGTCTCGGACGCATCCGTTCACGTTTAACGTCGATTTCCCAGTTTTTCGGTTTTCTATACCTTTTTTCAATATCGTTAAACCTTCAGTTTATTTATCTTTTTGGTGATGTTTTTTAACTAAACTAAAGTTTTTGAAGAAAAATCACCACTATTTAAGAGCTGCAAATTTCTGCATAATCAATGGCAAACATTTCTCAGTGTTCTAATAAATTTTGTGCCAAAATAATGTTAAACCAAATTCCAGCACGCGCCGTTTTGCTCACTATTGTAGTTTATTGCAAAACCCTGCATTTCATTGTTGCTCAGTTCTTTACGTGTGCTAACGGCGAAGATGTTGATGCTCTGGGGAATCCACCATTGTTTTTATGTACTTTTATTGTTTTTTATGCACATCTCGACACACTCGTGACAAAAAAGTTCCGCTTAATTGCTGCTGTTGAAAACTGTTATTGACAAAATTGAGTGATCAGTAAGAAGGTGTGCAAATGAAGACTAATATCGAATCGAGGTTTTGACTGAAAGCGATGTGTTTAGAACTGTACTATCACAGTGCCAGCGACACACGCTCAAAGACACTTTTTATCTTGTCTTGACAGAAACTTGAGCACCGTCTACCGAAAACCGGAACAAGCCCTGCAAAAACCAACATCGCCTGCGCAACACCGAGCGCTAAGAAGTTGCAAAAAACTGATTGCGCGTGTATCCACCGCGAATAAATTGGCTTACCACTGAGTTGACACACATTTGTGACTGCAGTATGTAAACGGCAGACATTTTTCTGGCCTTGTGTGTTCGTTCACACATCGCAATACGAGGTCACTTGGCATAAAAACAATACAAAACGTCGTTCCAAATACCGTTTATTGCAATGGATCTTTCGAAAGTTTTAATTTTGCGTCTTGAGTCTTGTTAAAAAACGAACCAGCCGCAAAAAAACTGTAACCAAAATGTGCGCAAGATTGTTGTTATCAAGCGCACGAAGCTTTTTTAAACTTTATGTATTACAAATTACAATCGTATTTTCTAATTGGTGCCAGTCTGCCATGCGCAACTGAACTTGTCGTTAGTTTTTTGATTTTCAAAATCGCTGGTTTTTCGCATTTAAGAAATGAGTGATTACCACTGTCTTGTCTTGCCACTGCAAAAAATACAGATTGCAATACTGAATCAAATTGAAGCAAAGCGTGACCTAGATACATGAACAGATAACGGTGGTTGACTGAGATTTTTTTGATCAAAGACTTCAAGCATATAAAAGGGGTACTTTGAAAGGCTCGTATATGACAGTGTGAACGAAAGTGCGTGATTTTTTTTAAATGTCTTAAACGTTTTGCAGAACTTCTTTTGGTGTGCACGGCCTGCTTTCTTGGTTGCAATCCGCACACTTGCACGCGTATCATAAAATGCAATCTTCCGTGTGCCTGCCCGCGATAGTCATCGGTGTGAACGGCGTGTGCCTTTTATCTCTTGCATTCGTCCTTTCGAGTCTCTATGCACAGCTGCAGTTTGCGGAGGAAAACGTGCAACGGAGGATGGCTGAATTCATCGTTTGTTGAAGTTTTTGTACTGTTGTTTCTCTATTTTTTCTTTTAAATTTTTTGAAAATCTCAGAAACTATTTGAAATCTATAAAAACATGCATGGGAACCAACTTTTTTAGGAGCAAACTGATTTACTGCGCGATGAAACATCACTGTTCAGAAAAAGCAACGCAACACGTCACAAACGCGCTGGTGATTTTGTCTACTTAATTGACTGAAAACATAAAGACCGTTGTTGTTGATGATGATTTCATTTCAGGTGGCTATGCTCCGACAGTTTCAGCGCAATGCAACAGTAAGATTGCTGATTGAATTAAGCTTGAATTTCATCGAAACAAGTTTTTTTCATGTTCGTTCCATTTTTTAGCCTGTATCCAATTGGCCTGCCCGCCCGGAACCGCGGGGCCTCCAGGGGTATTTTTATCTTTTAAGTGTATTCGTCTTTGTATTTGAATATTTGATTCAGATCCGTCAAAGATTTAGGTCGACGGCACCCCTGGTTTACCTGGCCTGCCGGGCACCCCTGGAAAACCGGGCTTACCAGGATTGGACGTCAAAACCGACATCAATCACCCATCGTTTCCATGGTACGAGAATTGATTAAGAAGGCGTACTTTATCCTTTCGTTTGGTTCAGAAACTAAATATGTGTTTGCACGCAAGGATATTGTAGGAAAACGTTTCATAAATTGCGCGGTAATTCAAATTTGCGGAGCCGTCGCATTGAGTGTTCGGATTTTTTCGCTTTAATTGTGCGGTGTCAATCTTTTCCCAGGGCGAGAAACTTTTATGACACAAACTTTCCGAAACAATAATAGTTTCAGAAAAGAATAAGTCGCATAGAAGACACTTAATAAATGTTTAACCAACCTGTTTTTTCTAGTGTTCTTTGTCCTCCTGGTCCACCGGGACATCGTGGCCAACAGGGTAAAGAGGGCAGGGTTGGAAGGATGGGCGAGCATGGACATGCAGGGCTGCCAGGGCGACCCGGTTGGCAATAAACTGCAGTCTTTAACTTTACAGTTTTTTTTAATATACAGTGGCGGCCAAAATTGCGAGATTGACTGTACATATCGCGCATTTTTGCGTTATTATTATGCACCTAGGCAAATATTTTTGAATTTTGGAACAGCCAATCATGCGGATGCGCGAGCGAGCGTCAGCGAGCGGACAGCGCATCACGCATTATATGAGCCGTTATCCTCTCGCGCGCGTTTTTCAAATTTGCTCGCTTCCTCCAGCGAACATAGTATAAGCCACAAACTTGGTTCTGTGCACACGAAACGAACACCCAAAGTTGTGCTTGGAGCCGCGAAAAAATTTTTATCCGACTACTTTTCATACGCTGTAGACACGAAAAACCTATTCTGAAAACAGTGTTACTTATTTTTCTATCTCTTTTTTTTCTGGTATGTAATCAACATGTGTTCGCGCTTTCAGTTTTTACCTGCGACACGTTCACAGTCTAGCAAGAATGTTTCCTGGGGTAATTTCATCCGTAGATTTGGAAAAATGGGTTAATTTTTTGCCCCGACCACTTTTTTGAGTAAAAATTTGGGCATTTTTGAAAGTTCGCAGCGTTTTCACCGGGTTTCAAGTGTTCGCCCTTTCAATTTTTAGCTGGGACACTTTCACAGTTGAAGAAAAATGTTTCCTAGGGTAATTTCATCCGTAGATTTGGAAAAATGAGTTAATTTTTTGCCCCGACCCCTTTTTGGGGTAAAAATTGGGCTTTTTTGAAAGTTCGCAGGGTTGTCACCTGGTTTTAAGTGTTCGCCCTTTCAATTTTTAGCTGGGACACTTTCACAGTTGAACAAGAATTTTTCCTCGGGTAAATTCATCCGTAGATTTTGAAAATTTTGTTTATTTTTTGCCCGGGCATTTTTTGGGTCAAAATTGTGCATTTTTTGAAAATTCGTAGCATTTTGACTGGGTATCATTTTTTCAGTCTTACAAATTTTGTCTGAGCTACGAAAAATAGCAGAAATGTTTAGTCCGTAGGAATTCAATACGCTGATCACGGATTTTGGGATAGTTTTCTTACGTGAGCAACTCTAGATGCTGAATCGTGACGATTTCGGGCGAATCGGCCGTGGAAGTTGGCGAAATCGGTCCAGAAACGAAAACCAAGAAAAGGGTGTTTTCCAGGGTAATTCAATGCGCTGATCACGGATTTTGGGTTAGTTTTCTTACGTGAGCAACTCTAGATGCTGAATCGTGACGATTTCGGGCGAATCGGCCGTGGAAGTTGGCGAAATCGGTCCAGAAACGAAAAACAAGAAAAGGGTGTTTTCCAGGGTAATTCAATGCGCTGATCACGAATTTTGGGTTAGTTTTCTTACGTGAGCAACTCTAGATGCTGAATCGTGACGATTTCGGGCGAATCGGCCGTGGAAGTTGGCGAAATCGGTCCAGAAACGAAAAACAAGAAAAGGGTGTTTTCCAGGGTAATTCAATGCGCTGATCACGGATTTTGGGTTAGTTTTTTACGTGAGAAACTCTAGATGCTGAATCGTGACGATTTCGGGCGAATCGGCCGTGGAAATTGGCGAAATCGGTCCAGAAACGAAAAACAAGAAACGGGTGTTTTCCAGGGTAATTCAATGCGCTGATCACGGATTTTGGGCTAGTTTTTTACGTGAGCAACTCTAGATGTTGAATCGTGACGATTTCGGGCGAATCGGCCGTGGAAATTGGCGAAATCGGTCCAGAAACGAAAAACAAGAAAAGGGTGTTTTCCAGGGTAATTCCATGCGCTGATCACGGATTTTGGGTTAGTTTTCTTACGTGAGCAACTCTAGATGCTGAATCGTGACGATTTCGGGCGAATCGGCCGTGGAAGTACATAAGGGTACAAGTACATAAGGGTCATATTCTTGCGCCGCGTTTGTTTGTTTTTTTTGAAGCACGCCCCCCACCGATTTCGGAAACCCGAAGGTACCAAACTCCGGTGGGATTGGGGAATGGACGGCTCACCATCCCGTGGAACCAATACCCTCGGCATGTGAGGGGGGCAGCCTCTAAGCCCCGCTCTGTCCTGGGGGCACCAGTGATCTTAGCCCGATTTCGGTTTCGGTGGCCTGCGGTCGCTATATCCCCGGAGGGCAGCGAATCCGAAAGTTTTCGTTTTCGTTTTCGTTTTGCTGAAAAGCGTAAAACTTTGAAGTTATTTTTTAATTGTTCTCTTCGATTTAATCTAAAATCACGCCATGTGCGAAATTCTGTAAATTCTGTGCAAAAACAGAAAAATTAGAGATTGCAAAACATTGTTGCATGTAGCTTTTTCGTTGTTGTTAACGTACGCACCGCTGTGTACACACCAGCACCAGTGACATAAAGGAGTTGTCTTCCGTTGATTTTCACCTTTTTTACCGGTGTCACCTTCAACTAGTGTGGCAGGATAAACCGTCTGTCCCGTGAGTCATTGCCTTTGCCACAGGAGACCTTGCGTTCCGCAATGCTTCTGCGATACAATTTGTCCTGAACAAACCAGTGTCAGCGAGCTAAAGTCTGATTGTTATTTTAGTAGTTTTAGTGGTCGCTAAATGCCCGAAATCCGCAAATGTGAAAGGTCATTTGTCTACAATACAAAGTACGAGGGTTGCCATGTGCAACCGAAATCATAAATAAACGGCGCAAAAATATGACTCTTATGTACTTTTATCCGTGTGTACCACATCAGAGACTTGAAAAGCGTTGTCGAGCCAAGTCTTTCACTGCTTACACAAGGCCATATTCCTCCTTTTATATGCGTCTCACGCATTTTTAGATAATTGTTGTGTTCATTAAAACAAAGCTAGCATGTGTTAGGGAGAGACGCACAATAAAAGCACGCATATACCATCACACACACACACGCACGCATGGGGGTTTCCAAACTTTTGGCCGCCACTGTATTTTGTCACATATGTGTATGACCTATTTTTTTAAACGTGTCCCACTGAAATGACGTCATGTGCCGCAAAACATGCGCTTGTCGTTCACAGCAAACCAGACTTTTCGTTTAGCCGATTTCTTCCCGTAAACAAATGGTGAATGTCGAATCAGTCACACCAAACTGAAATTTTAGTGCCTGTACTTTGACAAACGGGCGTTTTTAAGGCAAATGACGTCATTTTAGCCCGGACACGTTTGAATAAATCCACAATATTATAGTTTCATCTTAAATATTGCTGCGGTACAGTTTGAATGTGCAACAAATCTGTACATTTGTACGTCTGACTTTTAATTTTTTCCCAAACTAATCTGATCTGCATCTGCAGGAACCCCTGGAGAGCAAGGCGAACCGGGCAGGCCTGGACCACCGGGCAGCGACGGAGACCCGGGCATCAAGGGATTTTCAGGCGACGACGCAGTGGGAGGCATCGGCATCAAGGGACGCCCGGGCACATCCGGCGCAAGAGGTTTATCGCAATCGCACCATTGTCATTTCTGCTCATTTCAACGTTTGGAAAGCGAGTTGTTGCTTTTTTTAAAAAATTGCGACAACAATTTCGAAGTGACACAGGTCCCAGAGGCCCTCCTGGCATGAACGGGCTTCCGTCGGGTAATACAGGACGAACAGGCAAACTTGGCGATCAGGGCAGAGACGGACGGCCTGGAAGGGTGCGTTAATTTGCCATCGAACAAAAGTGGTTAAAAGACGCTGTTTGTTGTTTTCAAAATTGTTCTTTGCTTGCAGCGGGGTTCGCCCGGTCCGCAAGGGCCGAAAGGTCCGGACGGCCCTCAAGGCATCCCGGGCGAATATTGTCCTTCAAACTGCGGTATCCAACAGCTGATTGCTCCGTCAGTGAGTGATTTCGTGAAACGGCCAGATTACAGTCAACAACAACACCATGAACAACGCGCCCGTGGTGGCAACGAAATACAACGGTCGCCGTACAGAAGACTGTGAACCAGGCACGTGCTTACGTCATCACGGCACGTCACCGCTTGAACGCATCTTGAAAATTATTTCGATTTAATATAATAGGGATTCAGACGCTATAAAACTATATAACGCTACAAAGAAGCAAACAAGCAGGTTCATTGGTTTCAACATGATCAGAGAAGATCAAAGTTTTGTTCATCCACTAAATTTGTACATTCGACTTATGACAGTATGAATTGCTCAGAAGCAGCTGGCCTTTCAGTTTATCAGTTTATCACCACAAACATTGCAGTGCCAACAAAATTAATAAAATACATTGTAGTCTATGTGCAATCACAATTGTGATAAAGCCAATCAGCATATATGGTAGCATTACATATACGTACATTGTATATATGGTAACCATTAATTGAATTTTAAAACTGAAATCACTGAAATCACGTAGAAAAATTGCAGTGCAGTGCAGGATGCAAAAAAGTTTATTTCTGCGTGAATTTTCACAAAACGTGAGCTCTTCTTTATTGCAATCCGTTGGGTATTATCAATACATCTTTTGAAAGTGTGAAAAATGTTGTGTGTGTATTAAATAGAAGTACATGCAAAACATTCTACTGCGCTCCAATGATAACCGTCGTTGAGCTGACCAACTGGCCAGATGGATCGCCTTTGTCCGAGCGAGCACTGTTCTGTCCGCTATTGCCGGATGCATCTGCAAAACAATATGTACAACAGTAAGTAACACTATGCGCAAAACTAACGCAACACTATACGTAGGACTCTACGTAGCGTTAATAACACTATATGAACGTAAGACGTAAGACTAAAGCGTCATTCATGATGCAGTATTAAGTGACGCGTAGCTGTGCTGAAATATAGCTACGCGGTCACTAAATACTGCGGCATGAATGTCTCGTAAACATCACACCATGCGTAACACCATGTGCGTGACACAGCACGTGAAGTTTGAGAACGTAACCCACCAACTTTGCGTTCTACTAACCGAGCAGCACAGGATCAATGACATTGCCGGGGCATTTTTTGCGTTTCATCGGTGACCGCAGGCGTATTGGCTCCGTGAGGGCGCTCATCGTCAGTTCCACTGCCAAAAAGTCGCCCATGCCGGACACCGTGCCGCACACCGAGTCATCACGTTGCAGGTCTTGCGTTGATGCCGCGTATCTGCAACGATCAAACTGTGCTGACGAGATACGCCGTGACAAATTGAGAGAGAAAGGGATTACTGTTATGATGAGAACAGTGGCGTGTTTTGGTTGAGCACTGACTTGCGTTGCCTGCTGCTGCTGGTGACCGCACTCGCAGACGCCTTCACGCGTGCGAACAGACCGGCGTTGCACGACTTTGAGAGCGCGTCGTCGGCGCACAGCTGCTCCTGCTCGCTGGCGGCACCGCTGAGATTCGTGAATTTCGTGAAACTCCGCGAGCGCGGCATCAGCAGCGAGTCGCCCGAGCAACGTTGGTCGGCGCGCAACGGCGTCAACAGACTCAATTTGCCGAAGGCGGAGTCGGCCCTCTGGTTGAACACGCCGCCACTGGCGTTGCTGTCAGCAGGGTCAATCGTCACTGACGGCGTCTGTGGCTGCGACGCCCGCTCACGCTCTGACGTCATTCTGGCGGTCGTCTGCTGCTGCTGCTGATTCTGTCTGCCGATCACAGTCATTCGAGATTTGAGTGTTGTGCTTGTTTCGTTGGTGTGGTGTGTTGTTCGTAGTTTGTATGTACGTCAGTGGCACTCGACAGAGTGTTATGGAAGTGCATGTCGTTATTGATCGGGATCATATGCAGAAAAAGCACAGTATTCCTTATATTCGTTCAAAGTGGTCTCTATTCTCCAATCCAGTTTGCCTTCAATAATTCATCCATGATGCAAAACTTTATTGTCAGTGAAATGATAACCAAATCTGACCGTGACTGACAACGAACTGAGATGATGTTAAACGGCGTTTTATTTTGCAGTCTGGTCACCAAGGCTACCAGGTGCGCATGCGGAAACTGCCATTAATTTCTTTTCCACTTCAACTGGAGTGCATAATACGCTTGGTTATCGTAGACTGAATAAAAGTTTACGCAATTTTTAAGCGTGCGCTGGCGTTTTGGCACTGATGAATGAAGTTGGAGATTTGTTTTCGCAAATACACAAAAAAATAAGCTCTGAATGCTTTCTTTGAAAACAGAAACACAAAAATGTTTCAACAGACATCAAATTGAACCAAATGTTAATGGTTTTAGAAGACTTTTTGCATTGTTCAGTTCCTCTTCGCAAACTGGAACAACAGTCTAACTCAATACAATAACATATCGAACTAGCTGATTATTTGTGATCACGTGTTGCATACATTCCGTGCAAACCAAGCTCTGCCCCATAGCAAACCATGCACAGAATGCATGAATTAACCAAATCAGCTAGTTGAATATGTTATTGAGTTAGACTGTATTGAAAATCTTCCTGCACAGGAAGCTTTTTAAATCTGGCAAATTTGCGAAAACTAATCTGGACAACGCACTCAAAGATGACATGAATCAAGCTGAAAGTTTATCGTCCGACTGGAGAGAAAAGGAAATCTATCAGCATCGGTGATTCAGTCTTCACAGTTCAAACGGCTGCCATATTGAAATGAAAAATCCATACCTTCGGCTCTGACAAAAAATCAAATGTGTGAGCTGCATAAAATGGTCCCAATACTTCCATTGCGGTCGTTACTATGGTTCCATGGCATGCTCTTCGTTATAAAATATCAGGTGTATCACAATTGTGGATTCTGATCACAGCGCACGGCATGTTGCCTAGCAGACCGGCGCCCACTGCCTATAAATAATGATTATCTCTTGCTTTATGCTATCAGATAGCACAAACTTTGATCGACTGTTATTGTGCATGTGCACTGCAGTTGAACAAAAGCTGTTGACAATGACATTGGTTAAGGACAGTACAACTTGCCACTGCATGTATATCGATTGATAGTAAAATAGTGCACGTTCAAATTCAGATAGTCATCGCGATACTTAGGAATCTTCTATGAACCAAACTGTCTCTGAGCTTCTTGAAAACACCAGCTAACAGCGAATCAAGCAGCTCAACATGGGTTCAGCGATGTCAGCTAAATTGGCTGAGGCCTCTGCGCTGGACGCACGCAACGAAGCGTCCTATTATCGAATGACGGCGAAGAAACACCATTCGGAACGATTTGAGCTGTTACGACAGGCAAATGAAGCTGCTGTCATCGGAGACGGGAAACGAGGTTGGGCGTTTATGAGTTAGCTTTTTAGAAATATTGTATCTTGAAATTTTTAGCTCGCCGTTTGACCAGGCGTCTTATCATAGCAACCGGCAACTTTACCGTGGACGTTCAATTTCAGCAGAACAACTGCACAGCATGGCCAAGGAGCAACGGCGTCTGATGCTTGACGCGCAGCTGCGTGCCGCCGAAGCGTGCGTCAGGGCAAATCAGCCGGTCGGAAAGAAGACGCCGCCGAGAACGGTCGACCTGCATGGGCTCTATGATGAACAGGCCAGGTCGGTGCGCACAGCAGAAAGTCTGTGTGGACACGTACACCTGGAAACAAGCTGTGTCGCACGCAATTGCTGCATCAAACTCTCACCAATAAAGTTTTCTTTGAAGAGAAGTAGTTCGATGCGAGGTGAAAGAGGCGATGGCCAATGGTGAGGTTGACCTGGTGTTTCTCGTTGGCACCGGCGAGCAGGACACCGCTGAGGGCATCGCGACACTCATCAGACCGGTCGTCGAAAAACTCTCGGGACGGTAAAAAACAGTAAAAAACGCTTCAAGACTCTCTGCTCTCTTTGTGCAATCGGTTGATTATGCAAATTAAAAAAGAAACTATTATCACAATAAGAAACGTGATATACCAATTTACCTATGATACCAAAAGATACCAATACCAACAGAGCTATGCCAAACTTGATACCAACACCAACACCAAGGTTTAAAAACTGATTGTAGTTCCCAAACTACGATTAGATTTATTTCTAATCGGCATTGGTATAAGTTTGGTATTTGCATCGTGTGTACTTGCCGATTTCTTTGTTGCAGCTACGGTTTCAGCTGCAAGGCGAATCAGCCGGCACGGGGCTGCGTTGAAGTCGACCTGAGCGCACGACCAGGCCAGGAGTTGAGCATGAACGAGGTGTTTGCGGTGGTCAGTGTTGCGATTGTGCTCGTGTTCATTGTGACCATCATCATCGATCGTGCCCGTTGACTGCTGCCACTGTTGCGCAGCACCAGTTTTACTATTGGCGTCACTGGTTATTTTATGCTACGGTATGGCCTGTTAAACATGGCAGCTTTTTTCAGGGTGCAAGGAGCGCGCGAATTTTGAATGAAAGAAAAAAGACGTTCAGAAACTGAATTGTGTGCCAAATTTGACGCGTTTTTTTAAACTAATGGATTATCCGCGCTATTCTGTTCATTCTTTATCCCTTGTACACATGATTGGGAATTATGTTGGCTTTTTTGAAAAAGACAACTCCTAGTCTGCGGCTGATCCCGCCTTGATGGACTGCCTCATTTATTTGGCCATACTGTATTTACAGTGCAGAACACACACAAATGTCCGAGTGGCTTCATTTATCTGATGGATGATATGATTGACGAGTTCATTGGTTTGCAGTGCTCTGACGCCAATAGCGCGCTACTCAACTTTTACGATTGTTATCCATAATCACAATCCACAACACTGTAAACATATGACGTGAACAGAGGTATGAAAATTTAGTACCAAGATAACAAGCAACTGGTAAGACAGAAATGTTTGGAAAAATAGGAAAATTTAAAAAAAACAATGTGATGTAAAAATACAAGGTAAACTAGCAACTGAAATAATACAGAATCTTATAAGTTTCAAAATTTCGCAGTAAAAATAAAGCCAACAGAAAAACAACGAGAATAACAAAGTAAATAAAGCCAACCTATCAAAATTAGCTGCAATTGACAGAAAGTTTTATGAAAACAAAAAAGCTGAAGTACGTATGTTACCCGCTACATAAGCTGCCCTTAACACCGTTTTAAATTTAAACTATTCGAAAAAACGAACAAAACAAGATACGCCGATCAAAACATGAAGCACAACGAAGTTCAATACAGTCACAAGAAAAATAGATCGCAAACAAAAATCAGACTAACGCGTCTTCCTTCGATAACCTCCAAATCTGACATTATCTTTCAAAAAAAATCCGACAAAAAGACGCTGGCTGTAACCTGGTGTGCATGCGCGTGTGTCTGTTCGTGACTGTGCAGTGTTGCCCGAGCAAATGTAACAGTGACCTGTGTTCAGTCAGACCAGGACGTTACCCTGTAATTAGTTTGCAAACATGTGCGCAACACTCATTTGAAGGAGCGCAGTGCACTGTGCAGCAACTGCGACTCCCAGCGCATCAAATGCCGCTCGATCGCGTGCTCATCGTGAACGTCCACCCAGACGAGCGCGCGTGCGTCGGCGGGCGCAGCATTCGGGCGGCTGGACAGTTTCAGCGCCCAGACGTCCGCCTCCAGCCAGGCGTTGTCTGTCTCGAGCGCAGGCGTCTGCAGCAGCTGGCCGCGAACGACACGCAACAAGCAGCTGTCCAACACAACGCCCGCCACAACGGCGCCCGCGGTGCTGCTGTTCAGACGCGCTGCCATCAGACGGTACACCTGAAACGAGCACTGCACTTGTGCACACGCAACCATCGAGCAAACCAAGCAGCCGTCGCATACGTCAGTCCGCGACACGCAAAAAACGATATTCGTATCTGCTCGTCAAAGTCCTAGTCTGAAGACAGCGTCCAGTAATATTATCTTTCATTTTGGTCCCCGTTCTCTGTGCCTTTGCACACAGGGATAGGAAAAACGTTTCACAGAATCGCGGGAATTCAAAATTGGGTTACGGTAGCTGACGAAAGACGTCGGATGACGTCATGTGTCTGGTTCGGTGTCCGGCTTTTCCCCAACGCGTGAAACTTTTGTGCACGCGGTCTTCCTGTAACGATAATAGACAAACATACACGTCGACATGTGATATTAGAGCACCGTGGGCGTCATCGACGTGTACGTGCATGCTTGTTTGTGATTACTGTGTTGTGCGTTGAGTGCACTGTGTTCAGACCAGCACCAGCGAAACATAGCCTCTTATATCATCAACTGCTACAATGGTTGCTAGCTGACTGTACCGGGTCTGCCGTCAGCGTGGGGCAATTGAGTTGCATGATGATCTTGGCTAGCGCGTCCCTGGCAATGGGTATCGTCCATTTCCCCTGTTGTGCGTCATCAGCACGAACAACCAGCTCAATCGGCAGGCCAAACACCGAGTCAGTGAAGTCGTCTCGGTCGGCGTTACGGTAGAAACGTCGCGACAGGAGCACTTGCGTTCGACCAGCGCTCTGTCGTCATTCAGGCAAAAGATTACACTTTTGAAATGAGTCAGTGCATCGGTGATAGAAATGCAGGTGCATTCATGAAATGGTGACGCATCGCCAGTAAACATTTCAAAAATATCTCACGAAACAACAAAAGCGCAATCATCGCCACGCTGCATCAGCACAGCATTTCTCTTCAAAAAAACATGAAAAAAGCAAATGCAGCACTAGCTATGCGAATTGTGTTGCCAGTTCATAAATGCACATTTAAGTTTTAAGTAATGCACCTTTAAAAATCAAACTTTACACAATCTTTCAAAGCGTGAAATGCTTACCTGAGTGAAGGCGATCATGATGACGACGTGATTCGGGCCGAATCGAGGCAGACAACCACGGCCGGCAACGCCCGTGCGTCCGTTCGGGTTCAATGGCATACCTGGGTGAGACTGTGAGCATACACCAGCAGCTAGACCACCACACATGGCATCAACCCCACAGCCGAGCATTGTGAGCGAACGAAAACTTTGAATCAAGAAACGGCGAACCGTTTGGCTGCACCAACAATGGCACATTCGGGTCCACGGCTTTGGCATTACTCCCAGCGTCAGTAACGTCGTTCGTCCAAGGACGGCGAATCACAGGAACCTGTTGTTGTTGTTTCATTGAGACATTATTCACAGAAAACTGCCATTAACACAACCAGAAAATTGCTAGAACTTATTCATTCAAACGTGTCGAACCGAAATGAAGCCGTTTGCTTTATGCACTTCTCATGAACAGCAATCCGGACTTTCAGTTTGCTTGATCCCTTCAACTAAAAAAATATGCGAAGTGAAGTAGTGAGCCAAACTAGGATTATGATGTCTGTGCATGACGAAAGGGTGTTTTTACAGCAAATGGTGTCTTTCAATGCGACAAGTTGGAAAAAAATCTAAGATACAACAGATTGAAGAGCATTCAGAAGACACAAGCAACCGCGGACCGTGTGTGCCGCGAACGCATATCTCCGCCAGACGTGCCTTGTGCGTTGCCAACGTTGTCCGTGGTCAACGAGCGGACGCCACGATGCGAGATAGCGATCCGGCGGCAGACTGAACGTCGCTGGCTCGTAGCCAGCCAACAGCACCGACCACGACCTGGCACAACGGCAACTTGTCACAGTCAATCGATCAGTCACCAAGCGACTGCGGTTAGTCATGCGTTTTTGAAGTTTACACTTCGAAATCTATCGAACAAACTGTTTTTTTCTAAGCAACCGAACGTCTTTGGTAAAAATGGCAAACAAACACGAGATGGTTTTCGAGTAGCAGACGGGGCATCGAACACTCTGAATCGGCAAAATCCGGCTCGCCAAAACGTAAATCATTCGCTGCAAAAAAACTATTGAAGAATAAAGTGCGATTTTAGTAGCTAAAATTGACGCTTTAGATGCTTTGTGAAAGCTGTGATCGGAAAAGCCAATAATTGTGTTGTGGGTCTGAAACCACACAACACGACAAAAGACAAGAGAGCAACTGACCTAATTTGCACAATCTCTCACAGTCGTCATCCACTGTACGATCGTACTCTTCATCTTCGGACTTCACAACAGGATGTTCTTCGGCCCACAGTTCGGCAGCAGTATTACGCCAGAACGTGTAGTAATCTCGGTCTTTTTCCGATTCAATTCTGCAACACAGTTTGGGAAATTAAGCGGAAAACTGCAGACACTGCAGATATGCAATGCATTCAAATCAATCCTGCTTGAATCCTGCTATTATTTACTATTATCTTTTATTTTGGTCCTGCGTCTCAATGCGCGCATAGATTAAGTAAGCAGTCTCATGCAAGACGCGGGAATTCAAAATTGGCAAAGGGACCAGAGTCCCCTAAATAAGGCCGGGTCACTTAGGCTATTCTGAATTACCACATACAGATTGAAACTAGTTTCTTTTTACGTCTACAACCGCATTGAGTCGCAGGTCTAAAAGAAAAGATAATACTTCACTTCAATACTGTTGCTCATTAATGTTAAGGGAGCTGTGCTGCGCACGAATTGCTTCATTTTTTATTTCATTTTATTTCGCGACGATTTTATTTTATTGCTTCAGCGTGCTGCTCGCCATGAATGGGCGTGTTCATGAGCACTGTGCCCGAGGCGGAACGCACTTGTGCATGCTGCCGGTGAATTGGCGCACGGGCACGTCCGGATGGTCGGTGTTGCCACAGAGCACTTTGCGCACGCGTCCACCGGCCTGACAGCAGCAGCTGAGCACGAGCGCGATCGGCGTCAGCGGCGGCGGCAGCACCGGGTGCACGCTGAACTTGCTCACCAAATCGTAGAACTGAAACTTCCACAGGTACGCAGACTCCTTGTCGACCTCGGCGGCGGTGCGCGCGAACAACGCGAACAGCAACGGCCAGCTGACCAGTTTCAGGATGACCTGCAAAGCGGCTCTCTTCTCTGCTGCACTCTCGCAATCATTTTGCTTGTGCTAAAGCTGTGCAAACAATTTGCGCTGTTTCTGTTAACACAACCAATTAACAGTCAGCCACATACTGGGTGCGACGAGTTGTGTACGGTGGTGCAGATTGTTTCAGCGGTATTCTCTCAAACGATTCACATTAAGGAAGGTCGGTTTGACTCACAAGAACACTTACGAAATACTGAATGATTGAAACATAGCCAAAGACGGACTGCCGTGGACAGTGCCAGTCCTTGTAGCCGCTCGTGATTGCGCACTGGTTGCGTCCGTCGAAGTCGGTGATCGTTGCCTTGCTGCCTGCACGCGTGCACGCAGTCACAAACAATCATCTTTTCACTTGCCATCACGAATAAAAGGCATTTAAACTTGAAACATTGCATTTCACTGTGTTAAGAGGCTCCAATCGGCGTATTGTCGAACATATTTCATTTCTCAAACTCGTGTCTCCCTCCACCAAAATGGTTGTTTCAAATCGGTTGAAAATAAAATTTTTTGTCGAAGTGGCGAAACTCTTGATTCTCTGAACCAAATGCTTTTGACCGTAGGGATGGAAAAAAACGGTTTTTATATTTTGAGAAAAGAAACCGGTTTCTTTTCACGGTTT
>JASANC010000985.1:0-63545 GCA_030248135.1 Theristus sp. LFF4_11 | reverse complement strand
AAATTGAATTTTGTACAAATTGCCGAACCACTATGGAAAAGTTAACTGTGTTTCAATTTTCAGCTCTAAACACCTCAGCACACGCCAGTGAGAGCATTTTATAATTGGAACCTTTTTTCGCCTACCCTGTATTTCACCCGTTTTTCACTTAAAGTCGCCACAAATATGACCTCATTCCTTCTGCTCGAAAAATGACCACCACATTTTCCATTCGCATATTTTGTGATTTTCTGGCTCTGAATTTTTTGTTCTGTTTGTTGATTGATGTGACCAACCATGGAGCACGGATTGTTGGTCACCAAGCGTCTGCACTTGCGCTCGCCCAGCAGTCGCACGCACTCCCGAAAGTCGTCGCAAGTCGCTTCTGCAATCGACTGGCGAATGTGCTCGGAAAGCAACAGCGCAATCGCGCCAACCAACGACAATTTCGGGAACATCACTTTCAGTTTCCGATGATCGAAATACACCATGGATTGTTGTTCACTGGTGAAATCAGAAAATCAATTGTTGTTGTTTTGAAATGCGCAAATGTTTGTGCAGATCCATTTCAGACGCTCCGAAGGCTGAAATTTTGATAGGTTTAAAACACAACTGTGGTTTACTGTGGCAACGAACAATTTTTTATGTTGCTTTTTGATTTCAGTGGGTGCATTTTGGGTTTTTGAAACACAGCACTGTGAGTTTTTTGCAAAAAATAGTACTTTGATTCACAACGGCAGCAACAAACAAAGTCGGTGAGAACGCTTGAAAAACTGGCTTTTTAACAATTATCAACTTCATATGCGTTCCAAAAGCAAATTTTGTTACACTGTCTTGTAATGTATCAGATTGCTGCATAAACTGTGTATTTCAGCTTGCGTTTGCCCTTCGGTTTCATGCATCAAACGTTTCTTATTGCCGTTTTAACAATTTGAAAATGTGCCAAGAGATAAGTGCACGTCAGCTACAGTTGTCATATTTAGCTTTGCACTACTGACGTCTGAATTTTCCGCTTTTTACACAGTTTCGTTACAACTGCAAGCACTGTCAGTGCAAAAAAGTACGTGGCGTTGCGCATCATTTTCTGCGACTGCTTCCAGTGCGTCGTTCTCGTGCGGCCGTCGCTGCCGATCAACATCCATTCCACAGAAATTGCAGACCAAACCGGTTTTTTGTCGTTTTCGGTTTTTATGGAATGACATGACAACCAAATGCCTGGAACAATTTATGAAACCTAGGTGTTTTCAAACATGCACACAATCGCAGATTCACGTGCAGCAGCGTACAAACGGCCGGACACACTGTTGTTAGACACAAAAACTTCTTGCAATCCTGAAATACCAGCATGCGAACGTGCAGCGCCAGCCGCAGTACATGACGTCACCCAAAGGCAACAGAGCACCAGCGCCCCCTCTTGCAACCGAAACGGCACAATCAAACAAACTCATATGGGCTGCATGGCATGAGTTCCGTCGCAAAAAGAAGTGCGAGAGGGACCAAGAGAAGCCGCAAAAACATGCAATCAAATTTCGCTTGTCCGCTGTTTCTATTTATTGTGCAAAGGCAAAATAAAACGCAAAAGTGTGTGCACATTCGTTTGGATGGCGCTATTCGATTGATGACTGTTGGTTGTGTGTGCGGTTTTGTGAGTCTCCGGTCAATTGGGACACGCAAGCGACATGATACACCAAAGGAGGCTGAGCGAGCGTACTTTTCGGGACTCACACCACTGCGCACTATTCTCGTTTTTGGGCTTCTGTTTTGTTTCGTGCTTTCTTGGCATCCGCAGTTTTTCTCCATTTTGGCATACTGTATATAACTTTTTGTTGTCTTTGTAGCTTGCGTGATATCTTTTGGGACTCTGCACGCTTCAATGACTGATTGTTTATACGGCCATGGTGCTGCTCTTGATGCGCTTGAGTGACCGTTTGTGCGATATGACCATGTTTCGCAAAATTTTGGGATATGCTTTTTTGTTTTTCATCCTCGGACTATCAAATTTCGGATGGTTACATGTTGCCGCGGAAAACGTCACTGTTGATTCAGTGCAATTTTGGCTGATTTTTAATATTCGAGATATCTCAAACTTGAAGGATTCAAACTTGCAAAAACTTGCGTTAACTGGCGTTTCCTACTGCATTTCAGGAAGTTAGAGAAAGAGCAACAAAAAATATTGAAAAAAATGCGCGACGAAATTCGCTCGTGCTGTCTGCGCGTGAACGCGTTTTTTCGCAAGGCAAGCGAAGCGTTAGATTTTTTCACAAGCTTTAGCGAATTGTCGACACATGATGACCCAAAAACACCTGTCAAAACAAAAAACTTCAGGTGATGAAACTGCTGTTCTCTCACGTCGGCCTCTGCGGGCTCGTCACGGCGTACACACTCGCAGGCGCGTTCATGTTCGAAGCGTTGGAGCGACCGTACGAGGCGAAGTACATCCATAACCGCATAAAAGTGCACCGCGAAAAGGTATATTTTCTGGTAGGACGAAGAGAAAATTTTTAAAATTTTTTTATGATTTGAAAATTTGAAACAACCACCACGTTTTCATCCGTGCGATGTTTGAACTGTACCGTGTTGTGTACGCATGTTTCTGGTGCAAAATCTTTTTTTAACAACCAGCTGGCACACTGCACATGTAAACCAGTGTTTCAAAAAATCGTAGATACATCACACCGTCGAGTAGGGCGCCCATCGAGTTTTCTCTGTCAATAAGTAAGTGCCTATACACCCCTCGGCAGGGCTCCATCCCCCGAACGCACAGACAAGAGTGTAATGCATTACCACCCAGGCCACGAGAGTGACAAAAAGGCCACAATGCGCGGTAGAAAAACTCAGTTTCATCCTAAACGCAAGAATTCAAAATTGGTGAACTGGCCCGAGTCCGTGAGAATACGACTAGTCCCCACAGGGCCATTTTGAATTGCCGCAGCCGCATCAATATTGAACTGATTTTTTCCGCGTCTGCAACGCACTGAGCTGCAGTCAATCAATCAGCTAATCAGCGCGTAGTAACACCATTAAAATTTTAGTTTTAAGTTTAAAAACTTCTTAAAAATCTAAAGTTTTTTTATGAACTCTAGATCACCGACCGACTGTTCGATCTCGTGAATCGCAGCACGATCATAAAGAAAGAGGAGGTCGAGGCGACTGCGACGGCCGAGTTGCGAGCGTTCGAGCTGGAGCTCGTTAGAGCCGTCAACTTTGAGGTCCATTAAAAAAGAACTGTGTAAAAACTGTAAACACGTTCACATGAAAGGCAAATTCACACGTTTACTCTTCACGCGAAAGTTTGACCCGTGCCCTCAATTTCTCCAGGGTTACGACGAAAGCGACGAGGACCACGATGGACCCGGCTTTCAGTGGACGTTTTCTGGTGCGCTGTTGTACTCAATCACCGTCATAACAACCATTGGTAAAGTCTGCTTACTGTGAACTGTCAGTTAGATGGATACTGAAGTCATGCATATTCATTGAGTAAGGGAAAACAGCCAACAAAATGTTAAAATCAACTCCATTTCAACTAAACCAACAATTATACGCCGTTGTACATCGTTGTAAAAACCCAGGGTACGGTCACATTTGTCCGAAAACGGTGCAGGGCCAGGTGTGCACGATCATCTACGCGATGCTCGGCATCCCACTGATGCTGCTGTGTCTCGCGAACATCGCCGAAACACTCGCGCAGGTTTGCTGGGACGCACAAACCGATCGTGTTGGAATAAAGCAGAAAGTCCCGTGCAGAGCTCACTATCAAGAAGCAAAATCAAGAAACGCATCACTAAACACTCAGATTTTTACGTTCATCTACTTCAAAATCTGCTGTCTCTACTGTCGCTGGCAGCGGAATCGCCGGCGCATTCGACGTGCCGCACTGAGCATGCGCTACCACGGCTACCACACCGCGTTTGACAGAGGACGCAGAGGTTCGCTTGGTTTTCGTTTTGGGCCAGAAATCAGTCAACCACGTGTACACCAACCGTACCATGCTGCCACCCCGTTGTGGAATGGTAGACTGCACATTATACGTTATTGTAGTGATAGCAGCTCAAATCACCTCGAGCTGGGCTGGTTTTTTGCGTGATGATTGAAAAAGTTAAAGAAAATCATCGTTGGAAAAGAACCAACCTCAAAACAGTGCAACATGTTGCAAGCCAAATAACAAGGCTGAATAAAATGTGACAGTGCAGCAGGTTTCAACCTCGTGGCCTGGGTGGTAACGCGTTTGACTGGTGTATGTGCGTTCGGGGTTTAGAGCCCCGCCGAGGGGTGTATTAGTATTAGATTTAGGCACTTAATGACACAGGAAACTCGATGGGCGTGGCACTCAAATTGTTCAGTAACTTTTTGGCTGGTAAACCAACAGTTGTTTACCGATGAGTAAACGGTTGAGTGATTTTTCTCAACTGCAAATTTCCAACACCAAAAATTTTCTATTTTTCAAAACGCGTATGGACGGGCGTTGACGTTGGTGTGTTCGCACTGCTTCCAGGTCAGAGCATCCGACGTGCCGGCTACACGACCGTGCGCCGTCGTCCGAGCATGACCAAATCACTCGGCCATCCGCCCGGCACGTTGCCCCCGAAGAAGCACACGATCGCCATGGAGTCACGCAGTGTGAAGAGCATGAATCTGATCAGGGGGCGCCACGCGCAGCCGAGCCTGAAGAGCGACAGGGACGCCAGGTTGTATTCGGCCGTTTCGCAAGTTAATACGCCTAACAAAATTGAGAAAAGTCAAATCAAGGACAAACCAACTGAACAGATATGAGAATCACGTGTAAACGCGTGCAGCGCGTGGTGCAAACGCATATTGCGACACGTCCGATAAATTATTGAAACGTGTGAACGCGGAAACGCACGACAAAGGCAAACTAGACATTTCTAGCAAATTTGTTTTCAGGCGCTAGAAATCAACACGCTATCGAGATATTATTGAATTATTACGAGGCTTCATGCAAAACAAAAATTATCATTTTATGAAATTATCAAAAAACGAATTGCCTGTGGGTGGAATCGAACCACCGTCGCCACGGCCACAACGTGGAGTACTAACCACTATACTACACAGGCCAAAAACAAAATGCAGTTTGTGCTGCTATGATCCTTCACTGCATATTTTTTTTGCCGCTGCACACGAGCACAAGCAAACACACAACAGCACACTGTCAAACCTAGTGCCACGCACTCAGCCACCCACCCACCCAATTTTCTAAACAGTGTGATTCGAGAGCGCAGAATTTCATATGGATTTCGACGTGCAGCGTTTGAAAATTTGAAATCAATGCGATGGATTGGTTTTCCAGCTGGTTGACTGATCAATCAATAATAAATCGATTGTTTTGAACACGTGGAATGTAATTGTTTCGCACATGTGGCCTGGAATTGGGCGCGTCTTCCTGCAACTAATGTCACAAACTACTTTTTGCGACATGCAGTTTCCAGACAAATTGTTTTTTTGTTCATTTTGCACCGCAAACGCAAACGTTCTTGTTGCCCACGTCAGATCGCTCTCGACCGGTTTCCACCACGGTCGCCACGGACGCCGCCTCTCGGGCAGCAATCGGAGTCAGTCGAGTTTGCATTCGCCGGTGCCTCCTGATCGCCCCGATTACCACCAACACGGCAAACACTCTGGAGGCGCCAACAACCGACAGCACAGCATGTGCGTGTTGAGATCATCGAGTTTTCCGGTGGTTTTTTCAAATTTATTATCTTTTCGTGTGAAGGAGGCGGAGTATTGATTAATGATCCGTGGAAAAACCGCACAGCTTGAAAAGCTGTTTCGCGCCCGAACGTAATTCGAATATGACATAAAGTAAATTTGCTAAGTGACAAAAATTCTGATTGGTTTTTTTGTCAATTTCTTGCACAAATCTGCCGTCAGAATACGTTAAGTTTTGCTGATTTCAAATTGCCGCGCAGCCATGAAACGTTTTCTGTATCTTTGCTCCACATTACATTAATGACAGTTTGCCGAGAAAAAATATGGTTAAATTAAAGCCCTGTGCTCTTTGAGTCCACAGTTTTAGACTTTGACTCTACAACGTTGCATTCACTTTGGCCGTGCACGCGTTTTGTTTTTCAGCACATGGTCGAACTCAGCACAAGACTGTCCAAAAAATCATGCAGGTGTTTCTATTTCGAAGATTTCTAACCATGATTTCTGTATAGAACAAACAACGAACAAAACCATGCAGTGTTCTATTTTGATTTGGCCTGTGTAGTATAGTGGTTAGTACTCCACGTTGTGGCCGTGGCGACGGTGGTTCGATTCCACCCACAGGCAATTCGTTTTTGAGAACTGTCATAAAATAGTTTACGCTGAATGACTCACAGTTTGTTTTCACATACGTGCAGTCGTGTACCACTGTCCTGGTTTTAGAACGATTCTGCAGAACGACCAGTGTTTCATTTTTTCAAGCAATTGAGAGAAATACATGTATTTACTTGTAGTTCAACAAAAAGTTCAACGTTTTGTTGAGTTACCACTGGAAAACGACTTTTCGCCAACCGCAGGTTGCTCAACATTTTTTGCTGAGCTATGTGTCCCTGGTGCCTTAACAAATTGTTGACTCCAAACAAATACACACCTACCAGTCATTTTTAGCGGCAACAAACTGACGGACTACGCGCGTCGCAAAGGCGAATCGTTGGGCAAAATGAAAACGACGCTGACCAGACAAATCGACAAGGGAACAAGAGCGGTCGTCGGCGATCGAGGCCGCGCAACGAACGAAAATCAAAATCAGTTGCTCGAAAATCAAGAGCATCAGCAGTTGCGCAGCAAAGGTGTCTACACCATAAGTAATTCAACCAGCACATCATCCACACTTCTGGCTCAAAATCTGTAACTTTTCTCATGTTGTCGTCGTATCGTTCTTTTTCTTTCGTCCCGCGTCCAAAAAAATAAATAAAAAATATTCTGACCGACCAGAAAAAAACTGAAAACTTCACGCTCTTTGTTTTTTATTTTGCATTTCGTGGAAATCAACACTTTGATTTTGAGAAGTTTTGCTAATTGATCCAATTAAAGTTTGAAAAGCACTAACATGTTTTCTACGCTGATTGGGTTTTCTTGTGAAACGTTGCGTGCCGTGGATTGTAGTCGGTTCGGTTCAGTTTCAGTGCAAAGGTGTGAGTGTGTGGTTTTTATAGTCGTTTCGTTTTTTTTCTTTTTTTTGCGCCAGTCACCGCATGAATTGTTCAGCAGAATTTTATCGAGAGAGAAAAATGGTTTATAAAACATGGGGAATTAATGTAGCCAAGCAGTATTTAGTGACCGCGTAGCTATGTTTTAACACAGCTACGTAGAAAAGTCCGAAGTCCCTGTGGTTTCTGTGGCACGCGCGCGTGTGCACTCTGAAATCCGCGTTCATTTTTAGAAAACTACAATTTGTCAGATTCGTGTTTGCAGTGATTTGTGTTTTTTTTTCAATTGCCACGTTCTGACAAAAGTTTCTCTTTGCAGGCGGCGTGCCGGTGCGCTACGTGAACAACAGCGACAAGGGACGTGCGACGTTCGAAATGAAACAAAGCCAAAGTGGACACGGATTTGGCGCCGTCGTCGCGAAGTCAGTGGAGTGTTTCTCATTGTTGATACCGTAATTGTTGGACTGCTATGGAGCGAACCAAAAAATTAATTTTGTAAACAGCAGAGCGCCATAAAAGCCAGAAAAACTATGCGAAACACGGGAAAACAGAATTTGGACGTATGGGGGATCGAACCCCAGGCCTCGCGCATGCGAAGCGCGCGCTCTACCACTGAGCTATACGCCCGTAGCAGAGCTGAGGCAGTAAAACTGCATACGCTTCTCTACAGCGTTATTGAGCACGCAGCGCACGCTCACATAAAACGCAACGCATCAAAACAACGTGTGGTGGTTGTGTCTGTTCAGCCATTGCGTCAGTCAACACAGCACAGTTGGCTGAGCAAAATCAATATCGTTGTTGAACAATGTCTGCTCTGGATAGAGATGGCTTTTTGAACTGCTTTTAGCGCTCGGGCGTATAGCTCAGTGGTAGAGCGCGCGCTTTGCATGCGCGAGGCCTGGGGTTCGATCCCCCATACGTCCAGAAAATTTGTTTTTACTTGTGCAAATTTTTTTTTCAATGAAAGCCCGTTTAGTGCTGACTCGAGTGCAACCGTTCACTCAGCGTATGCTCAAACGTAAACCCGGTTCTACTGCTGCGTTCGGATTTTTCGACGTTTCATGAATAGTTTTTCTGTGGGTTGGGGTTGTGAGATGTCCAAAAAAGTACATCCTGGTGGTGGTGTGCAATCGGTTTTACTTTGTGAAAGCGGACTGACACCGCCAGTGCTTTAACTTTGAGAATAAGGAGGCCGCGGACTGGAGAGTGGTCAACAAAAGTGCGAATAATCAAACAGAGTGTTAGAACAAGAAATAAAGTTTAGAATTGGTGAATACAAAAACAGGAAAGAGGTCCCACCCCCACCTGTTCTTATCTCAGAAGTACGTAAAGTCTGTGTGTTTAGGGTGTTAAGTTACGGACACACTACTTGCACAGGCAAACGGACAAATCTCGCGGCACCACGGACAGTCCGTTGAAGGCAAGCACGAGCGCCAGCAGTGACCTGCAACAAAAGTCGCGAGAGGAAGAGCCGTTTGGCAACGAGCCAACAAAGCGGGTTCGTAAAACTCCTGGTCTGAACACAGTGCACCTTGTTCACAACACCAATGTTGCACACAGTCATAAACAAACGCACTGGCGTATATTATGCGCTGACATGCGCGCGCTTTTGTGCACGTAGGGTACATTACGGTCGACACATTGAACAGTTTAAGCGACCAAAACAAGCCAATTATGGAGCAGTGAAACAGAAGAGCAATTCTGTGATATTTCCAGAAAAAAACTTGAATGATGACAATGACGTGAAAAAAACAGTTGAAATGTAAAAAATTGATAAACGTGCCGTTGTGCCTAACAAGTTTTAACTTAAGTTTTAAAAGTTAAGTTAGTAATTGAACTTTTTGCACAACAAATGACAACCAAATGACTATAAGTGGTGCAAACTTCAGCTTCGGACATTATGTAGTCGAGAGATCGAATCGTTTTAAAAATTGACGTTTTTTATTACCCGTATGCGTGCGCCTGTGTTTTTAATGGTGCATGTGCAACATAACGTGTGTTTTTTTACAGAGTGCATACTGCATGGTCTTCAAGCTAAACACAATTTCGAACAATAAATTTACCCTGAATGATGCCTTCTGCTTACCGCTGCCCTGCGAAACATCGCTTGTTTTCCTCAAGGTGCCGCAAATCACCGTGTCCGACAACGAAAAAGAAACCACCAGCGGGCAGGTGTCAGCATCTGAAGAGGATGACTACGATGAGGAGTCGACGCACGGAATGCCGCGTCCAGGTTGGCTGCTGCTTCAGCGCCCAATTCACGCATGTACAGTACCACATTACGAGCCCACCGTTGTTTTCAATAGCCGCTTGCAAGCGATACCTAAAGCCTTGCAGAGTTTGCGATCCAGTGGCCGGTCACTGTTGATTGTCGCGAGATCTAACCGTTTTTTGATCACCCTGTGCATATTATGCATAAAAACAAAGCTTTAAAAAACGTCATCAGTATTTTTTGCCGTATCGTCTGTGGACTGACCACGTATGTACCGTGAGTGCCAGACAAAAAAGAATATAATGCTTGTCAGCTGGCCACCCGGCGCCTCCTTCACCGCCACCGCCACCGCCACCTCCGCCTCCACGACCCACCCATCACGAGTTGATGCCGATTCACGGCAAAATGACGTCAACCGATGCGTCCAGCTCACGACGGTAAGCCTGAGTAGAGGAATGAATTGCGCTTTTGAACTGTTCAGTTGTACAGGGTGGGCCAAAAAAAAAGGTTCCAATTCTAAAATGCTCTCACTGGAGTGTGCTGAGGTGTTTAGAGCTAAAAATTGGAACACTATTAGAAAACATTTGGAGGTTTTTCTGACCAAATTTTTGTTACGGTATGTTGCCCGTATTACTCGAAACAGCAGAATATCTGAAAAACACAAAAAATCAGCAAATGTGGTGAAATACAAAGGGTTGATTTAGCTGTAACAAGAACTTCATGGCTTAAAATTTGGAACACTGTTAGAACACTTTGAGAGTTTTTTTGTGATCAAATTTTTTTTGGTTTACACGCTTCTGTTTATTTTTTACAGTGCAATTTTTTAAAAATAACGATTTTTGATGAAAAACAACGTTTATCCATAATGTCACTGTTTATCATTGCTCATAAACGGACTTCCGAACTGATGTATCGCCATGCGGGGTAAAATTGAATTTTGTACAAATTGCCGAAGCACTATGGAAAAGTTATTCGCATGTTCCCACCAATTGGCAGACCAGACTAGCTTCTCTGCCGGCCACTTAACCATGATGGCAGCAACGACAGAAAATGGAACCGCATCTTTTACTGCAGAAAATAACCTGTCTGCTGTGGTGAAAAATTTTGTATCAGATTGGCAAATTGTGTGAATTAAAAAAAGAAAAAACAGTTTGCATCTGGAAAGATAAATTCGCATCTGTTCTGTGCAGAACCGCTCACGCACGCTCAGACTCGGAGTGAAACATCAGGTTGATCAAAGACTGTTCAAATGCAATTCAGCATTCGGCATTTCCAAGCTACTGTATGTGCGTATTGTTTTTTTCATCTTTTTTGTGTTGTGAACACTCGGGTTGTCACCAACGTTCATCGTTTGGTCTTTCTTACAGATAAATTAACCCTATGCATTTTACCACATTTGTCGATTTTTCATGTTTTTCAGATATTCTGCTGTAGTGAGTGATAGGAGCAACATACCGTAAAAAAAATTGGTCAGAAAAACCTCCAAGTGTTTTCTAACAGTGTTTCAATTTTCAGCTCTAAACACCTCAGCACACGCCAGTGAGAGCATTTTAGAATTGGAACCTTTTTTGGCCCACCCTGTATATTACTGTGAAGCAGCTGTGAAGTAACTGGCAGATTTCACGTAGCTTTCACGCGAATTTTGTATGATTGATGTATGCAGGTCGGAACGTTCTGACGAGCTGAGCATGCGCTCCGCAATGCGCAAACAGAAGTACAAAGAAGAGAAGGTTAGTATTGTTGACTTCTTTGAACGTGTCAAAACGAAGTGACGTCATTTATTGTTTCTCTTTTCTCTCATTTCACATATGGCAGGCAGGCAGCATAATTTCCAGTGACCTCTGTATATTGTTTTGTGATTGACGATCACAAATGATTTAGCATTCGATTTTGCTTTGTGGGATTTTTAACTCATCTACATTGTAAATTCGAATCAAAATACAAGGTGATAAAAAACGTCAAAAGTATACGGCTGGTATAGCGTTGATTGTTTCAGTTAACACAACAATACGGGACTTTGACGGCTGCACGTTACGTCAGCTCAAAATGCTTCATTTCTGAATACCAGCCGTTTATTACGTTATTGACGTTTTTAATCAGCCTGATTCTGCATACACCTTTTCCAGCTTATTGTGCATGAAAAATGATTTCTGATCATTCTTTACTGCTTTAGATGCCCGTCAGCGTCGGAATCGTGACCGTTGTTGTGTTCATCGTAGGTGGGGCAGTACTTTTCTCCGTCTGGGAAAACTGGAGTCTGTTTGACGGAGCGTACTATTCGTTCATAACGTTGAGGTGTGTTTACAATGCTGGGCGGGCCTTAGAAGCTGTCGCCCTCTTGTGGCGACGGCAAGGCATGTGGCGAAATGTGACGCCGCGTCAAGTGACGCTGGCGCTTCAAGCTGCATGGCGCTTTTTCAGATGTGTTATCATTTGATGTTAAAACAATTTTCACTCTCTGACTTCCAGCACCATCGGTTTCGGGGACATCGTACCTGGCTCGTCGTTGGACGAGGGCTCCGAGGAGAAGCTGGTCATCTGTTCACTGTACCTGTTGTTCGGCATGGCGCTGATCGCGATGTGCTTCAAGCTGATGCAAGACGATGTCGTTCAGAAAGCTCGCTGGCTTGGTCAAAAGATCGGTATTCTAGGTGCGGTACGGATTCCTATCAATGTCGGTCTAAAAAGATCAGATGCAGATGTTCGTGCACCTATTAATACAGACGCATAAACCCGTGCAGATATCGATGCAGATTTAGATGTGTTTTCTTGACCAAAAAGCATGTAAGCAGAAAAAATATCTGCGGGTTTGTGCATCTGCATCAATAAGTGCACGAACATCTGCTAATTTTCTGCGTGACGGAGAAGATACTTGCTATGGCCTATTTTATTCAAACGACGCGTCTGTGCTCTCTCCAACAATTTCATCGAACATTTCCATTGTTTCAGTGAAGGAAGAGAGCTCCGAAGACGAATCCGAGATGGAAGAGGAAGACGAAATGTTCGAAGATGAAGATGAAGACGTAGGTTACTATTGGATGTAGAAACGTACTTCGCCAAATATCCTCAATCTGAAACGCTCAACCAACACAGCAAAAAACACACTCAACTGCATGTGCATAAACCGCTACAGGGTGTCTTTTTGGTTTTTCTGATGTCCAGTTTTGTTTTTTTCTCTGTTTTTATGCATAAATCGCAGTGAATTCTTGGGCGGAACTATTTGTCGCCGTTTTGCTTTGCTGTGCGCGCCTTTGCATTCTATATGGTGATTATCATTGAATTGAAATCATCGCGGAAATCAACGTTGTTCTTGTTTTTGTATATTTTGAACCGATGTGTATATAGGTGAGTGACGACAAAACAGAAGACAAACGCACAATGTCGAGTAGCAGCAGCAAACGCGACGACGACGACCACCATTATCCGTATCAGAATGAAAGTCGCCGTTATCACGGACGCAGATGAAACGGCTAAAAACAACGAACTACAAACGAATTTCGGTTGTTAAGTCGTGTTGTGAAAAAAAAACATTTGCGTTGTGTAATTTCGTGTTGAGAATGAGTGAACTTGCATGCGCGCCATTTGTGCGGGTGCCTTTTGCTGGATGATTTTGTGATGAATGCAAGTTATATTGAACATTGGTTGGCTGAATTGTTTGATTCTTTAACTTGCAAAAACCCGAACTGTAGATCTGAGTTCAAAACGTTCTGTGATCATGTAACAACACGATATTTTGCAATTTAGCCAGTTTTTGAGGGATTTGAGTTGTTCGTTTTTGTTTGGTCTGCAGTATGCTTGCTGACATATTTTTCCTTTTGATCCAGTAAATTTATTCCATTATTCTCACCGTGAAACTACAACTCGAACTACGAAATGAAATGCAATAATTGATTTGGAGAACCCACCTTTCATCGTTATTTCGCCAAAAAGACGTATTCAACGCAACTGCAACTTAAAAGTATCGGAGCAAATCAAAAGTTTGTGCGCGAATGGTTGAAAAGTAGATTAGCTTAAGCACAATAGTTTAGCAAAGAAAGGTCAAGATAGAAAGTTGATCAATTTCGATAGGTCAGAACAGAATAGAGTTTCAGATTGGTAAGACCAGAGTTTCAGACAGTTCACACATGCAGGATATGAGCGAAATCGACTTGTTCCCAGGTAGCGAAAGATTCGGCGAATGAAAATCTCATGGTTCGCTTCAGCATCGTATTTCAACTTTCAACTTCAATTTTGAAACCTGAGTCCTGAACATTTCAAAAAAGTTTTTCACTTGAAGAAACAATAATTGTGCATATTTTTCAGAAACCAAACCAGTTAAAAAATCGAACATCCGGGTCCGACTTGCACAACAAAAAAGAGCAACGGGAAAATCTTCTAAAAAATAGTTGTCGTTGGTTGGTAGTACGATCGTTTGATTGAACTAATGCATAAAACAACATAATTTTGAAATCGAGATTGGAAGGGTCAGGACAAAACCCCTCCCCTCCCCTCCCCTCCCCTCCTCCTTTTTGGAGGACAAACCCCCCCCCCCCCCTCCCCTCCCCTCCCCTCCCCTCCCCTCCTGAGACAGGACAAAACCCCTCCCCTCCTCCAACAAAAATTCAAAAAATGTCAAATTTTGATTTTTAAGGATTACGGTAACTCCGGCAGTGGGTCTCGACACGAATCACACAGGTTACGGTAATTTTGGGTCTTGACACGAAGTTGCTGAAAACCACTTTGTTTCTTGTGAATAACAGTTGAAACCTTTCAGAAACATGCAGCATTATAACAGAACGTCGAAAAATCGGATGTCAAGGGTTACGGTAACTCTGCAGTGGGTCTCGACACGATTTTTTAAAAACGTCCGTAATTGCCAGGAAAAGCTGCTAGAATGATAGACACCGTTCAAATGATTACAAGAAACGGTCATATATCGGAAGTTTGGTCCCACGGGTTACGGTAGCGGTCGTATTGGGTCTTGACACGAAGTTGCTGAAAACCACTTTGTTTCTTGTGAATAACAGTTGAAACTTTTCAGAAACATGCAGCATTGTAACAGAATGTCAAAAAATCGGATGTAAAGGATTACGGTAACTCTGCAGTGGGTCTCGACACGATTTTTTTGAAAACGTCCCTGATTGCCAGGAAAAGCTACTAGAATGATAGATATCGTTCACATGATTGCATAAAACGGTCATACCGTATTACCTCTATTAAACCCCCCCCCAAAATTAACCCCCCCCCCAAAAAATAAACCCCCACCCCCTCGGCAAGTTTCCAAATAATCCCCCCCCCCAAAATAATCCCCCATGGGGGATTATTGGAAACCTGTTTGAAACACATACCCAGAAAAACATACACATAAACAATGAATTCAGTGGCTGGTTGCAGTGAAAATGATGAAATTGTGCTACCAAAGGCCCCAAATGAATGAGTTAATGGTAATTTCATTACAAAAGGCTGTTGTAAAAGGAAATTTCTATGTAGAGTAGAAGTTTCTGCGACTTCCTTCTTGCCATGGAAGCTATTTTTGCCATTTTGCCCACCTCTAAAAATGGTTTCCAAATAAACCCCCCCCCCCCCCAAAATAAACCCCCCCCCAAAATAAACCCCCACCCCCAGAAGTCGCTGAAGAAATAAACCCCCATGGGGGTTTATTAGAGGTAATACGGTATATCAAAAGTTTGGTCACACGGGTTACGGTAGCGGTCGTTTTGGGTCTTGACACGAAGTTGCTGAAAACCACTTTGTTTCTTGTGAATAACAGTTGAAACCTTTCAGAAACATGCAGCATTGTAACAGAATGTAAAAAAATCAGATGTCAAGGATTACGGTAACTCTGCAGTGGGTCTCGACACGATTTTTTAAAAACGTCCCTGATTGCCAGGAAAAGCTACTAGAATGATAGATATCGTTCACATGATTGCATAAAACGGTCATATATCGGAAGTTTGGTCCCACGAGTTACGGTAGCGGTGGTTTTGGGTCTTGACACGAAGTTGCTGAAAACCATTTTGTTTCTTGTGAATAACAGTTGAAACTTTTTAGAAACATGCAGCATTTTTTAAAATGTTTTTTAAAAAAATCGTGTCGAGACCCATTGTAGAGTTACCGTATCCTTGACACCCGATTTTTTGACATTCTGTTATGATGCTGCATGTTTCTGAAAAGTTTCAACTGTTATTCACAAGAAACAAAGTGGTTTTCAGCAACTTTGTGTCAAGACCCAAAACGACCGTTACCGTAACCCGTGTGACCAAACTTTCGACATATGACCGTTTTATGCAATCATGTGAACGATATCTATCATTCTAGTAGCTTTTCCTGGCAATCAGGGACGTTTTTAAAAAATCGTGTCGAGACCCACTGCAGAGTTACCGTAATCCTTGACATCCGATTTTTTGACATTCTGTTACAATGCTGCATGTTTCTGAAAGGTTTCAACTGTTATTCACAAGAAACAAAGTGGTTTTCAGCAACTTCGCGTCAAGACCCAAAACGACCGCTACCGTAACCCGTGTGACCAAACATTCGACATATGACCGTTTTATGCAATCATGTGAACGATATCTATCATTCTAGTAGCTTTTCCTGGCAATCAGGGACGTTTTTAAAAAATCGTGTCGAGACCCACTGCAGAGTTACCGTATCCTTGACATCCGATTTTTTGACATTCTGTTACAATGCTGCATGTTTCTGAAAGGTTTCAAGTGTTATTCACAAGAAACAAAGTGGTTTTCAGCAATTTCGTGTCAAGACCCAAAACGACCGCTACCGTAACCCGTGTGACCAAACTTTCGACATATGACCGTTTTATGCAATCATGTGAACGATATCTATCATTCTGGTAGCTTTTCCTGGCAATCAGGGACGTTTTTAAAAAATCGTGTCGAGACCCACTGCAGAGTTACCGTAATCCTTGACATCCGATTTTTTGACATTCTGTTACAATGCTGCATGTTTCTGAAAGGTTTCAACTGTTATTCACAAAAAAACAAAGTGGTTTTCAGCAACTTCGTGTCAAGACCCAAAATTACCGTAACCTGTGTGATTCGTGTCGAGACCCACTGCCGGAGTTACCGTAATCCTTAAAAATCAAAATTTGACATTTTTTGAATTTTTGTTGGAGGAGGGGAGGGGTTTTGTCCTGTCTCAGGAGGGGAGGGGAGGGGAGGGGAGGGGTTTTGTCCTCCAAAAAGGAGGAGGGGAGGGGAGGGGAGGGGAGGGGAGGGGTTTTGTCCTGACCCAGATTGGAATTGATTGATTATGAACTTCGGAACATCAAAAAGCGTGTTTGTGATCGCGTGCGCGTGCACTTTTATCATTCAAGTACCGATGTTGCTTGGCAAAGTCGACGTTCAAAACGCATGTGAGGCCGGTGCAGACCAAGGTTTGATCGATTGGAGTATTGTTCAGAAGCTTGACGCTTGATTGAGTTTTATTTTGCATTTCATCCTTAAGGGGCATTCATGAAGAAGCAGTATTTAGTGACCGCGTGACTGGCCGGCCATGTTTCAAAACAACTGAGCGTCACTAAATACTGCTTCGTGAATGCGCCTAGTTTTGTCGTCTCCGTGTGTCCCATGTTCGATCAAATGTTCAGATGAACAAAGTTGCCTTGAACGATCGTATTTGAGCGACCTGCCAGAATCGGGCGTCATTGTCGATGAAAAACCGTCAATGAAAACAACAAAAACGTCTAAATCGTCACCGATTGACGCTGACGATGCAGAAAAGATACTGGATGAGTGGTATTTTCAGTCGTACACGCATCTCAGCGTGCATGAGGTCGGTGTTTTTTCCGATCTCTGTTGTATTTTCATGTTTATTTAAAAAAATAATTTCTGTTGTTTTGTTTGATAATCGAACTGAATAAAAAAGAGTTTTCGTTGCGTGCAGCTGAATTGGGAATGTCGGTCTGGCTGATTTATTAGTAATTGGAGACGGGCATCATATAATTGGCTTATGATTGGTCGTATTTGGGCGATTTATATGAGCGGTTCCAATTTGAATGTTGCTTTGAAAAAATTGTTGTTTGAATTTTGCGCGCTCGGCGTAAAGTCTACACGCAGCTCCGCAAGGCACTTTACAACCCTTGCTATCTGACACTAGGGGGGAAGGTCCCAGACGGGCGCCGTCTTTACCGGTTTTTCCGACCCGATCTGGAATCCGGAGCGACAATGTCTGGACTTGATTACGAAACCGCGAAAAGAGTAAAAGACCACAATCTAGCCAGAAACTGTATGTGTTCAATGGAAACGTATCCAATCTTGATTTTATTTGAATCGGTGGCGCTTAGAGAGAATGCAGCATCAGAAAAATTATCAGAGCGAGTTTAAAACAAAAAAAGCTAACGCAAAACAGAGACAGGCAACAGCAAGAAATGTGAACAGCAAATCAATTGAACTGTCAGATCGAGAGAATGTAACTGCACAACAATTACCGCATTTCTAAACACAAAAGATCACCGAAATCACGAAACCGCACAGACGAAAGAAGTGAACCAAGAACAAAATTGAAAGAGCAAAAAAATCAGATGGAGATTCGGGTCACTATCACCAGTAAAACAGCACGAAGACATCACCAACAAAACTTTCAGCACTTTCCGAGTTCAAAGACACAAAATTTCACGAAATTTGACTGAATAAATATCGCGGCGTTTCTCGTTTATTGTTGAAAATTTAACCGAAATCTGAAAAATAACCAAATCTTTGCTGTATTAGTTTCTTCACTTTGTCAACAAAAGAACTAGCATAAAAAGCGCAAGCGGCAGATTTAAAGCGGAAAAAGCGTGAAGCTGTTAAACTACGAAACACAACATTGCCAGTAAGACCAAACTTGAACAGATAAACAAAGAACAAAGCTGGAAAATAAAGCGAACGCCGACCAGAGCCAGCCCATTGGCGGTCGACCGAGATGGGACATGGAAGGAGAGGCACGGGTCTCAGGGTGCTTTATTTATACCAAGAGCGTGAATTGTGTTCTCCAGAACATCAAGTTATGAAGTGGCGAAAGTGAAAAATTGAAATAGATGTGCGGAATACAGTGCATTTTGAGTGATTTCAAAAATTGAAATTTGGGTCCTTCGGCGGTATAAAAAACCGGAAAAAAACCAAAATTTACGCGGTAAAATATCGGTAATTTATTTTGGCCATTTTTTGGCGCCGGTATAAAAAACCGTTTTTTATACCGTTTTTTATACCGAAAAAAAACCGTTTTTTATACCGACCCACCCCTATCTGACACACGACTGTTTTTTGTTGCAGCTGATGCTGAAGGACGAGACACGAACGCTGACGTACCGCGACGCCATCTACAACAATCGTCATCTGTTTGAGGGCAAGCTTGTCATGGACGTCGGCAGCGGCACCGGCATTCTCTCGATGTTCGCTGCGAAGGCGGGTGCTAGAAAAGTCATCGGGGTTCGTTGCTGCTGCGGGTGCCTTCTTTGATTTTGCTGGTTTGATGTTGCTGGCGTTCTTTGTTGTTGTTTGAGGGTCAAATTCATGACCAATTTCGTAGTCCAAATTCACCACGCTGGTGCTGGTTGGCTGCTTGCTCATGTGTGACAAAAATCGCTTTCAGCGCTGCTGAGAACACTGAAAGAAACAAAACAAGACAACTTTACTTGAATACACAACTTCACAAACACGCAGAGCATTTTTGCAGATTGACAATTCAAACATCGCTCGATACTCAAAGCGCATCATCGAAGACAACAAACTGTCCGATGGTTTGATTCAGGAGTTTCTTGCTTTGCAGAACCGCTTTTGATTCGCTGCTATTTGGTGCTCCCAATTTTGATTATTTATAATCAAAACTTTGATTTCACGTTCTGTTACGCTCTTATTGTATCAATCAATCAATCAATATGTTTATTTTTTAATCCTGCGACTTGGCTTCTTAGCACTCAGGAAATTAGTTTCATGATTGTTGACACAACGATTCAAAATTGCTTGATCATGAGGATGACGACAGGGTCACCACTGAGGCAATTATTGCCGTGTCACACAAATAGCATGAAACAAATTCCTCATGTGAACGTTGAGAACTGCAGACTCGCAGAACTAAAAACCTGATGGTAACACCATGATTCAAGTTGTTTTCTTTCGTCAGTGATCACAATCGTGCATGCCAAGGTTGAAGACATCGACGAGCTGCCTGACGGCATCCAGCAAGTGGACGTGATCATCTCCGAGTGGATGGGCCATTGTTTGTATTTCGAGTCAATGTTGAACACGGTGCTGTATGCTCGCGATAAGTGGCTGGTCGGTGGCAAACTCGCAATTCAGCTTTGCCCGAACTTGTCTGTAAATATGACAATTGTAATTATGCGGCAGGCGGAATCAGGAGCGACAGCCAATAAGCGAGTTGTCCTTGTTTGTGTTATTGGAAACTTTCCTCCAGTCCCATTCACACGTCCCCCCTCTTTTTTATCGCCAAACATCACATCATTTTTACCTACACCATGAAGGTTATATGAAGGTGAAAAACCCTGCCTCCCCAGGCCACCAGGCTGACAATTCAACAGTTTCCTATCATGCTGATTGGTTGTTTGCCTGCTCTGTTTCGAATCTAGTCGGTTTCGCATGCAGCCAATCAGTGAATGTTCAGGTTTTTCAATGGATTTTCAGAAACCTGGCGGAGTGATCATGCCCGATAAAGCGTTGTTTTTCGTCACCGCAATGGAAGATCTACAGTTCAAGCAAGAGTCGATCAACTGTCTGTTTGCATGTTTTTTGTTATTTGCACTGTCAGACAGACCGCTTTCTCGAGTCTGCAAAATTTTGCTAATTGCTGATTGGCTTCGTTCGCTGCCTCGCTGGTATCAAAAATAGCGCCCATACCGCTACACAATGATTGAACCTTTTTGATAACCAGAGACAGTTTTGATTGACTCACTCAATGTTGACGTGATAGTGAGTTGAAATCAGGAAAAAGTAATGAAAGATACTGACGAAAAGTGCCGCAAGCTTACTATTGACCGTGTTCGTCCGTCAGACTGGGACAATGTGTACGGCTTCAACATGACCAGTGTTCGACCGACTGCAATCGTTGAGCCGATCATTGACACTGTCGAGCCGGAGAAGATCGTCACCGACGCGTTCCTGCTCAGGGTTTCTTTGTTTTCTGTGCCAATTTTGAATTTTTGGTGTTTTGGCTTTTATTATTTTTATAGACTCTTGCTTTCAACGTTCTTTGCGATTTTGACTTTCTCATGTTCCGTCATATCAGATTCAATATTTCGTTATTTATTAGTGAATTGTGAATTTTTGTGCGTCTTTTATTAGCTATCGACGTGAGGCAATTGAAACGATTCAGCAAATTATTATTTTTTGGTGTTTTAAAAAAACTGATTGAAAAACGAAAGGTTTTTCGTCGTGGAATCTTGGTTTTTACCAGATTTGGCCAGAAAGAAAGATCCTAGAAAGATCACAAAGATTGGAATATAATCTGGTGAAAACCGAGTCGAATATGGCCGAATTTTTTGTCTTTCATTCATTTGTTTGTCAAAAAGCTTCAATCTCAGGAGGTCAACATCAACCATGTCAAAGTGGAGGACCTCTCGTTCACGGCCCCCTTCGAGCTGCGTGTCGCCCGTACCGATTACATTCAGGCGTTCGTGACGTTTTTCATGATTGAATTCTCGAAAACCCATCGAAAGGATCGATTTTCAACTGGTCTGGTCTGGTGCTCTTTTTTCATGCAAGTGGCTGGTTGGTTGACTGGCTGATTTTGACTTGACATCAGTCGTAAAACCAGACAGGCTCCGCGTATAGTATGTTTGTTTGAACCTGTCACTTTCGCAAAATACAGAAGAACGAGTGGGTTTGGCTGAAATCAAACATTCCATGTGTGCCGAAGTTGTTTTCCTGCAACTGATTCTGTTCTTTCTTCGTTTCTTTTCGTTTGCGATTGTGTCAGTTTGTGTTTGTAGTCATGTCAACAGAAGTGTGCTAAATCTGAGTTCCCTTTTTTTGTGTTCAAACTCGAACATTAAAGATGAAAAACTCAAGAACAAAAAAACGCGCAGGTCCCATGGAGGAATACACGCATTGGCGCCAGACAATCTTCTACGTTGAGGAGCCGATTCCGGTGAACGCAGGCGAACGAATCACGGGGCAACTGACGCTGCGGCCGATGGCTCGCAACAGTGTGCGCTGTTTGTCATCAGATTAGCAATTTGTTGTGAATTCTGCAACTTATTGCTCCGTGTCGTTTTGGTGTCGGTTTGGATTTCAGTCACTCAAACGACACCATAGCGACTGGTCTGGTGCTTGAAACTTGTGTTGCATCCAAGCGAGTGTTGTTTGAAGTCTTGAAGAACCAGTTAATCTGGCTAAACAGATTGTTGTGTTGTGGGTTGTTTATTGCAGAGGGGCCTGGACGTCACCATCAGCTACGAATTCCATGGTGCGCTGGCTGATCGCGTTGAAACGAACAACTACACACTCGAGTGATTTGGAGATTTGTTCAATTTGGGACTGGGGTGGATTTGGGCGAAGTTACGTGGATTAGTTATTGTGTTGATTTTGTCGCTTTTCTTTCTGTTATCTTTGTTGTTAGAACTGTTTTTGTGTATCTGTTATTGGAGCTGTGATTCATTTCTTTCTTTGCGGTTACGTTGTCGAATTAATTTTGTAAAATTCTGTTTTGCGCTCAATTTGTCAAAAACTGCCAATTGCTGTTTTTTATCTATCTAGTTAAAATTTTTGCGACTTTTTTGAGATTGTTACGCTGCGGTGATATCGTTTGAGAAAAAAGAGAAATAAAGACAATTGAATCAGTTCTGTTGTCTATAATTAGTTCCGTGGAACCTATTGAGTTGCCTCATCGCATCTCAGGAACTTATTTCGACGTTGTTGTAATCAGATTGTTCAAATTTATCCATTTTTCAGGACCCGTTTCAAAGAACGTTTCAACTTCGCAAACGCTGATAAAGAGTGTTGACAATGCCTCGTCTCGTGACAAATGTCTTGCTGTTTTTAATAATCGTCCAAATGACGGGCGGTGGTACACTGGCTGAGCTCGTGACTGCAGCTTCGATTTCAGTTGAATCTGGTAGGCTGATTTGGGTATCGACAAAGAAATATTCTTGTTCATTGCTGCGGCTGCGGAGAGCACCAATTTTGCGTCAGGGCAGGTTGCAGCGGTGAGCGAGATTTTCCAACCACCCCAGAGCGCTAGGTTTCTGCCGGGCGCTGGTGCGCTGCGGTTCAGTTCTGTTGTTTTTTTGGTTGATACGTCGCGAGAAGACAGTGGTGTTCCGAAAAAAGACTACAGTCGCAACTCGTAAATTTCAGGCAGTCAGCTGATTGGTTAGTGATCACGTGACGTGTGCTTTCTGTGCAGGGCAGACTCCATCTGCACGGCAACGCCTGCACAGAAAGCATGCATCACGTGATCACCAACCAACCAATCAGCTGACAGCCTACAATTTAGAGTTCGACAGGCTCACCCTCTAAATCGTAGTGTGCACAAAGTCGGCCGCGTTTCCAGAAGCCCGCGACTGCACCGGGTTTGACTGCACACAGTGTGACACCGACGAGTCGGCAGCGGGCGACTCCTCCGAGGCAATGTTTCGATGTCTAACGTGGCGCAACGAGTTCCGGTGTTTGCCGCCGTCGCAAGTTTGTTATCCGGAAGCGGACATTTGCTCAGTTGCTAGATGTGACAACGGTGATTCTGACTGAATTACGGTTGCACTTGCACACACGTCCCGAGCTGAGTGCGCTTGAAATGTGAAATCTGTTGCCTCACGAACGTGCGAAGCGATACGCGGCATCTGTCCTGTTCAACCTGGCTGATTCAAAATTTCGGTTTGAATTGGTTTCGTTTCAATAAATTTTTATCGTGACGATAAAGCAGTTTAGTGGTAGAATTTGGATAGGGTTGCATACATCGCGATGGAACAGTTTTCGCATTTGACGCTAATTTTCTGCGGTGATTGTTTTTAACCCTCGTCACACTTTTTGTCCTCTTCGACAAATGATTGTTTTATGATAGTGATTTGCGGCAGCTCAGCTCAGCCAATAAGCCAGACCCGAATTATTTAATGCGAAAAAAATTGATTGCGCTTTATATTGCTTTTCCCACATGGTCACCAATTAATCAGCATGAGATAGAGAAAGACTGTGGGAATAAGAAGATGGAGTAGCGAAGCGATCCAATCAGCTTGCATGCTGACCTGACAACATTATGTTTCACTGTTGTCGTTTGTTTTGTCCGAATGGATTTGTTCGTTTGTTTTAGTTCCTCTCTCTTTGTTTTACTTTGATCTCAAGTTTTATCAGTCTAGGTTTCCTCTTGCATTCATTTCATAATCAGTTTTGTTGATTCTCAGTGTTTTTGGTTGTTATGTTTTATCCGATGTGCGCTGTCTGGCTTTTCTTTCACGCTCTTTTAGGGTGCAGACCTGAATTTATCTGTATTATTGAAGTTTTGAGTACCAAATTTGAAGCATTTATTTATTTATTTTTGTTGGGTGGTAATTATCCTTTTGTTTTATTGACTTGATTTGATCAATATTGCAAATGGACTTTGGAGATTGGCAGATCATTATGCAATATTTGTACTCTGACTGACCAAATTCCGCTGTGCACTGCTGATTCTGATTTGTTTATTTTTGTTCAGATAAAAATCCACTTTTGCGGCTGCAATTTCCTCGAGTTCAAGTGATGCAAATTTTTGCGACTGGGTTATTGTATCTCATTTCCCATTTTCCAATACCTTTTCTTGAGTTTGAGTGTTTTCGTAATGTCCACTCCACTGCATTTTTTGTTTTGTCACAGAAATATCGGCTGAAACAAGAAACCGAGAGCTACTTGCCTTGCCACAACATCAACGATTGATTTGAGAGAAACAACATGGTGAAGTAGAAAAGATACCTAAAAACAAAAAATTGGAATTCAAAATATAATTTTTCCAAAAATGGGCTCTGCCGTTGCATTTTCATCAGCGGCATCGTCCAATCATCAGCAACGTTTCATCGATGTGACCGACAAGAAGATCACGCCCATCCAGCAGATGGTGTCCGCTTGCGTCGGCGCTGTCAGCACGTCCGTTGTTGGTTGGTTTGCTTGCTTGGTTTGGTTTTTTCAAACTGCGAGTGATTTGCGCCGCGCATCACAGCACGCTGATTGGTTGGTTCGAGTCATGATTGCGTGTTGATTGATCGTTTGCGTATCACTATCTGATTTGTGTTTTGGCATATCTCGTGATGACCGTTTCAACAGATTTGTTCTACCCAAAAATGCATCAACATTGTAGTTGTTGATGATTGGTGTATGGGTGGACAAATTTAAAACTTGCAACCGGACCATGTTTTTTTCTATTGTCCGTCGATGTTCTTTTGCATGTTGCCGTCATGACACCAGCAAGTGCTTGTGCATGTTTTCTGAATCCTAGACAATATTCATACAGAACGAACCTTTGGAACTAGTCAAACTCCAGGTGCAAAAACCGTTTTAGTGACTCCATTTGATGTGGTGAAAGTACGTCTGCAGTCGCAAGTAGCTAGCGGCAGCCAGTCCACTCGCACGCACCATTTCAAGAATTTCACCACCAAGAACGAAAGCGTGCCCACCAGTTCAACCCAGAAGAACAGTTCAATGAAATGTGACACCGTGCGGAGGCGGCTTTGGCGATCGCGCGCAGTGTTTTCAAATGGTAAGAAGGAAATTGTTGTTGTTGTTGTTAGCTACTTGCGTCTGTTTTTTGTGTTTTCGACGTTTTTAATGCAATTCGCTTTTTCAATTTTTAGTGACTCCTATGGATGTGGTGAAAGTGCGCCTGCAGACTCAAGTGAAGCCGTTCGCTGAGGGCGCCTGCTTCATTTGCACCAATGGATTGATGGACCACATGTGCGTTTTGACTTGTGCCCGTTGTTTTTGGGCTGAATTTTTTATTTTTATACATGAAACGAGGTGATCAGTCAGTTGGAACGCGCTGATTGGTTGGAAATCCATGGGAGCGACGAACGGCTTTTTGTGTTTTGCGCGTTCGCTGGCATTCTACATTTATTGGGACCTGTGTATGAGGTAAGGGGATTGTGTGAAGACCGTACACCTTCATCAGCCCTCTACTTTGTTGCGGCAAACACTGACACTGCCAGCCATAGACGTGCAGTGTGACATCGCGTGTCTATTTGTGAGTGGACCGGATTGAAATGAAATTACATGTGAATGAGCTGCAATAAGGCATGACTTCTGGACGAGGACATCCAGAGAGGACATCGTGATGTCACGGTTTTTGCTGGTCCCATCCCATTCTATCATCGCTGAAAATTTCAGCTCAAACGGTCTCATACCACACGCCAGTGAGAGCAGTTTGAAACCGGATACGTTTTTGTCGACCATGTATGCAAACTATCTGTAAGTATGCCGCATGGCAGTGCCAGGTTTCAACGAACCGACCGTGCCCTTCTGCACCTTCTGCAGGTACACTTGTGTGCGAGGCTCAATTGCGGCAGCACGCCACCACCCGCTCGACTGTCCGTGGTACGCGCGACCTGGCCATTTTTCGGGCACCTTTGTGAGTTTTAAAATTTGGCGGCAAATTTGAAAACTACCGATAATAAACCTTTAAACCATGGAAAAATCTTTTTGTTGTTGTTTGCAGGATGCGCTGTACAAAATCGCACGACACGAGGGCGTCACATCACTCTGGAGTGGCCTTTCGCCAACCATGTGAGTGTGTCTAGCATCAGGATTGTTTTCACCGATTTCATTGTCCGACGCAGAGCATGGAAGAGAGCTGACTGGCCCAATCAGTGGTATAGTGTACGTGTGGCTGTGATTATGCAACATTGCTATTTTGTGTTCATAACAAATTTAATGTCACAGATGCTTGTACTCGGCATATTGATTGTCTGCTTCATGTTGGGTGTAATAGCCAATCAGCAGCGCGCTCATTTCAGAGTGCAAGCAATCAACAAAAAACAACGTTTTCACTCGTTAATTGTTCAATTGCACTTTTCTGCAGCGCGATGGCGTTGCCAGCAACGATCGGCTATTTTTTTCTGTACGACAATCTTCGTTACCAACTGCGCCGATCTTGGGGCGACACTCTGTGGGCACCGATTATGGCCGGTGCTGGAACTAGACGTTCGTGATGAGTGACTTGTATTTTGGTGGAAAACCGCTCCTTGTGACAAAAGTTGAAGAAAGGGACTTTTCACGATGTACAGTCGAATTGTTAAATTCTAGCAAATCGACTGACCTTTACCGCAAGCGGACCTGCTCGTTTGCGTTCTCAGCTTTTTTCAAAATTTTCGACTGAAATTTACTGTTTCATATTGCTACCGGGTGTCTCAAAAAATACAGTAGGCGAAACGGCGATCTCGAGTTTCGTTTAACATTTTTCAAAATTTTGAACACTGCTTAAAAAAATGTTTGCCATTGGTTGTGTTAAAATTTCATTTGAAAATACTACTGTCATCAATTCGTCTTAATCGTCATTTTCAGTTGCCATTGTCACATTCATCAGTCCATTTGAGATGGCGCGAACCAAACTGCAGTCAGAACAGCTGAGCTACAGAGGTAGTGTTGCTATTCGGGAATTTTGTAAATGCATTTTAACAAGGGAACTTTGAAAAGTAATGACCAAAAATGATATGGAACTAAAACTTCATCAAACAATTCGTTATTGAAAAAAATCGGCGTATTTTGAAATAGCCAGCCAATACAAGCACCCCTTATTCCTGTGCAGATTTGATCAAAGCGATCCAGTTAACCGCCGAGCAGTCGGGCTGGAGGACTTTGTGGCAGGGTCTGGTGCCGACCATCTGGCGTGACGTTCCGTTCTCAGGTGATGATTTTACAAATTGAAAAACACGCAAGTTTATCATAATTTTCCAGAAAAACAGGTTCATTTCAACTTATTGCTTTTTAGCCATTTACTGGGGCGTTTATGAGTCGTTGAAGTATCAGGCGCTGGTGGCGTCAAATCGAACGGAGACTAATTTCGCAATCAGTTTCCTATGCGGAGCAATCGCTGGATCGGTCAGTTTGAACACCACTTTTGTTTGACTGTGGGAGAGGAGTGAGTGGTGCACCTACCTGCCATGGCGTCATGCGTTGCGCACGTCATAAAAACTGTGGCAACCGCAGTGGCGGCATTGAACAACAACATTAGTGGCAATCTGAACTGTGGCGGGGTTCTGAGATTTGAACCAAAAACAGCAAAACAGGGTGGTTTACGAGTCATCGAAGCAAAAGTCCTCGTCTAAAAAACGCAATTTTATCCAATTTTTGTGTCGACCGTTTCCCATTTTGTTTTTTTAGTTTTCCGCTGCCGTCACGTTGCCCTTCGACGTCGTCAAGACCGCACGACAGATCGCCATTGGCGAGCATCGCACGCTGGCGTGTGAGTTGTTTTTTTGAATGGAAGTTTCCGGTAAAACATTTGGGGTTATTGGCTTGCACAACTTCACGATCATGCCGAACAGTGTTTTTATTGAAAACGTTTTTTTTAATTCAGCCGACGCTGGTTCGTCCACAACGGCGATCATGCGCTCGATCTACCAGCAGAAGGGACTCCGTGGCTTGTTTGCCGGTTAGTTACTAAATTGTCCCTTAAAATTGATCAGTAAGACGAAATATAGCTGAACGTGCAAGAGAATAGTCACGGGAAAATCTAAAAATGATCAGAAAGGCTAAATTGCCCAAAAATGCACAAACTCTCCCAACACTTCAGGGTTCACGCCTCGGATCGCACGAGTGGCGCCGTCATGCGCAATCATGATCGGCTCCTACGAGTACGGAAAAATATTCTTCGCGCATCGCAATAGTTTCAGAGAAACGTGATATCTGCTCTAGTCTGGTCGTTGTCATTCTGATTTCAAATTCTTGGAAAGAGATGCAGTTTTGCAACAATCGGAAGTTTTCAAACCTCGAGTGGGATTCGAACCCAACTCAACGGTTTTCCAGACCAGTTCTTTAGACCACTGGACTAGCGAGGCCCGCTTACCTCAGCCATTTTGGTGCTCTGAATCCCGCAACCAAACCACTAATCTAGGTAGTAATATGTGGATTTGAGTGCAGCATGAACTGCTGTGCTGCACCTTTGTGCGAGAGTGAGGTTAAGCGAGCAGCCATGTGTGTTGCTTTTGGCGCCAAAAGAAAAAATCCCGCGCCAAAAGCAACACAAAAACCGATTCCAACTGAAAATTCTTTCACGTCTTGAAATATTCTGTTCGAATAGTATGATCTTTTACTTTGGTCCCGAGACTCAATGCGCAATCAATAGATAGGTAAATAGTTTCATGCATGACACGGGAATTCAAAATTGGCAGTGATCCGAGTCCCCCAAATGGGACCGAGTCACTTTGGTGATTTTGAATTGCCACATAAAGATTGGCATTAGTTCCCTTTTAGGTTTGCAAACCCATTGAGTCGCAGAACCTAAAAATGATAATAATCGAAATGACTAGGTTTCTAGCTGTTATTTCTGTTGTTGTTTTTCACGCTTTTTTACGTCCGTCTTGTTGTTGTTGGGTTTGGTGTGGCGGGTGGAATTGAACATGTGTTATCGATTGTTGGTTGATTGATGCCTGGATGGATCGAGTTCGTGCCGATTGTTTATCGTGCGTTAGATTGTTATCATAGAGTTTATCTAGTCTAGTTCAATAAAACAGCAACATGTCATTTCATGCCGACACTCAATCGAAACTGTAGCCCATCTTGTCCACTTTTGAAGGCTCGCTGGGCTGCACTTTTGAAACTTTGTGCTTCAGTCACATTCAGTGCGTTAGATTCGATTTTTTCTCAAAAGCTTCAAGTCAGAAGCACAGATCATGAATTTCATTCTCTCGGCGTCTCCGTTTCACAGAATGTTTCAACAGAAAACAAGTCGAAGTGGTGGTTCAACTGCGGATGGCAATGCAAGTGCCACTTCGAGATTTGCGGGTAACTGTCAGCAAATCGTTGCGCACGTTTCCCGCCCGCAACGAAGACCGTCGAAATGCGCGACAACATCAGAGCGCCCAGGCACATGTTGCACAAGTCGCCGTTGACGAAACATCGCAAGCCTTGGCAGAGATACGCGGGCCCGGTGGTGTCGGTGTTGTCCGTCGGCTCTGGAACAGTTTTTTCGACTGAAAGACGGCGGTTGGGCAGAATATAAAAGTAGGGTTTGCTGGTTTGAAGTTATGGTGATTCAATCACCGAAACACGGTGAATGCACAAATTTAACACGTTCTCAAACACATCAAAAATCTTCAGCGTCTCATTCAATAAAACAACAAGTCCGTGTCGAGTACGGGGTCGCTCTCATGGCCTGGCCCGCTCGCTCGGCGAAAAACCAACCAAACATCAACAAAGCAGCACAGTTGTCAAATCGAAATCAGGTGCGTTATCAACTACACGGAACCCTGCTGCGCGCGAAACAAACTTCAACGTAAGTTTTGATGTTTTTTTTCGATGTTTACCTCGTTTCGAGACAGCCTCAATGGCGAGCATGACCGCGTGCGCTAGCGGGTGGCCACCGGCTGTCTGGTCGTGTCGCACTGCCAACAAACGAGCCAGCTTCGAGTCAACCATGCGGCAGCGCGTGGCACAGCAAGCAGTTTCGCATGCACCTCTGCCGTCATCGTGTTCCTGGTTGCTCAACAACTCCAAAGTGTGTTCGAGTATTTTTCGGCGTTCCAGGCCCGTAAAATGTCGATCGGCTAGCAACGCTTCCAGACGATCGTCCTGAAACTTGTCCAGGTTGAAAATGTCGTCACTAATTCGTTGCACAACATTCGGCAAACTTGAACAAGTGAAGCAAATTGAATGACTGAATTGAATTCACTTGTGGAATCGATACAATTCAACTCAAAATTGAGCAGACTTTTTTTTAATATTTGAAGCACGTCCCCCACCGATTCCGGAAACCCGAAGGTACCAAACTCCGGTGGGATTGGGGAACGGACGGCTCACCATCCCGTGGAACCAATACCCTCGCCACGTGAGGGGGACAGCCTCTAAGCCCCGCTCTGTCCTGGGGGCACCAGTGATCTTAGCCCGATTTCGGTTTCGGTGGCCTGCGGTCGCTATATCCCCGCAGGGCAGCGAATCCGAAAGCTTTTAGTTGAAAACCAGTGTAGTTATTAGAGTAGAGAGCTACACTGGCGGCAGTTTGTCATCCTCCGTGGGGGATCGAACCCGTCACCTTCTGAGTTGAAGGCGAACGTGCTAACCACCGAGCCACGGAGGCGACATGTCATCGGAAAAAACTAAACCGGAAACTTTTCTTAAAAACGGTCTAAAAACCGGTTTCATCATTTTTTTGTTTTTTTTTCAAAATCATGACTACTTTTGGTCAGTTATGAGCGCGGAAAAAAAGCGCGACAAGATTGTGTTGTGTCGCTTTTTTCGTTTCCAACTTTAGCAGCACAAACCTGACGAAAGCGGCACGGCCAAAACAGCTGACCGAAATCGAACTGTGCCCTGGTGAGTGGCGGCTGTGATGCGACTTTGACGACGACGACGTCAGTATTCGTCACTCGCAGCGCGCCCTCCGTCAGCTGGCTGACTCTCTCAATCAGATCTTCCACTTCTTTTTCATCATTGTGCTCCAAATTCAACACTGGATTCAAGAGCACCTCGTGACCACGTTCAGTTTTTCTAATCCATTTCAAATGGTTCAAATTTTCTGATTCCTCAATCGAGTTTGAGTGCCTCTGCGCAAAATTGCCAGCTTTTACAAGCGACAGAATTGTTGACAGTTTGGTGGCGTCACGCACGCACAGCGCGTGCCAACTGGCCAGCGGCAGGGCGGCGTTCGTCAGCTGCTCCGGCAGAATCGGCAAAATTCGACTGGCCTCGGTTGGCACGCTCGAAGGTTTGTCGAGTTTCAGCCGTTTGGAACAGGTCGCAGTTTCAGATTCGTTGTTAGGAATCATTCTCCAGCGAATCTGCGTGCGCACGAAAAGTGAAGATCAAACACTTCGCTTGTTGCACATTTCTTCTGCACAAACAACAATTTATAAAAAACACAGAGACCCGAAAATATATTGCACACAGTTTTCTGAACCCGTTACAAGCTAACAAGAGGGCTCTCATTTCGAGCAGTGTCGTGTTTCATTAAACGATTTATTAATTTTTTTTCGGTTCTGCGACTCAAGTGCGCTTGCGTGCTGCATGAGAAGGAAAGAGTTTTATGCGTGCCACATGAAATCTTAAAATTGCCAAAATCAACCTATCAAGATTTTTGAATCGCCGCGGCAAGCACGAAACTGATTTCTTGACTTGACCCAGTTTATTTGTTATTCATCGGTTGGTCAACGTCAATTTCATAAGGAGCCACATAATAACTAACAAACAGAAATAATATGTGCGAAAACGCAACATTGCAACGATTTTCCACCGTTCCCGCCAATTCACTAACTCACAATTGATTTATCAGTGTCAGATGCCACAGAATCAACACATTCAATCGAGCTTGAAAACCAGTAAAACTCCATCAAGACAACACCAGAAAAAGTGACCTTTCATTACAAAGAATCATCAATTTCAGTCTGCCAACTCACAATGACGATATGCACCACCACCAAAGCACAACTCAATTTTTCGCTCGTAGCCATTGTCGGCGCATCTCAAAGACACAAATGGCCGCCGCCATGGCGCTGTTCAAGCAGGCGAATCCGTCGGCCATCGGGATGTACAGTCGAGCACCCTGACGATTCAAGGCGAACTGCACGGCGCCATCTGAAATGCCGGCCGTCTCCCCGCCGACGACCAGGACAACACGACTGGCCAAGGGCGCAGCACCGTTTGCTGACGACTCGTCTGTTTCGGAGTCAATGTGCAGCAGGCGATCGAATGACGGTGCACTGTACTCGACTTGCGCCAGTTCATTCTGCTGACATTCTTGTTTGAATTGCCGTTCTGGTTTCAGACCGGTTGGGTCGGCATTGTTGTCTGAAACCGGTTCGTCCTCAGGCGTTTCAACAAGATTTTCCACTGCATAGTCTTCTTTGACGTCCGCTACAAAGACCTGAAATCAAAAAGTTCAAATTGTCGAACGTTTCCACCCAACAGCTGAATCAAACAAAACAGCATAAGACAATGAAAAAATGTGCATAGTGCGCATATGTAACCATAGACTTGTAACACTTCTAACTTGAATCGAGCCCGCTGGATGCATCAAAATGACACAGCCACTCAAGTGCTGTCAATCAGATTGGCGTCTACAATGCTGCGTTCGATCAGTTTCACTCACCGAAGCACTCTGACTGACTTTCGACTCAATGGTGTGCCAGGTTAGATCAGACTCAACGGGCAGATGGAAATGTGCACCGGCGCCGCCGCGAACCACTTTCGGCGACCACAGTTCTGCGCAGCTAAACAACAACAAAACAGGCTGCAGCACTCGTCTCAGCCTGGACCAACCCAGTTATTGCATCGTGCACACAGCAAACAGGAAAACAAGGGCAGCGCGCCTGCCGTCATATGTATGGCAGCTGTGTTTCTGCATGACGACGCAACATTACTAAGTTGCAAGATCTTCAGAGAAACCTCTCTACCAAACGTTTGGCACGTCATACAGTACTGACATAACACAACCAATCAGCGAACCAAATCAAATATAGACCCATCAAACCACGATGTCCATTTGAAAACCACCGAACCCCTTTGTGAGCAGCAGCTCCGCGCAGCCGGCAGCAGCGATCGCTCGCAGCATTGCGGCCAGATTGTCAGGCTGGCGAATGTTGTCACAGACGACCGTCACTGGCATCGAGTCTGCGTGCAGCTCTGCCTCTGCTCGCAGTTGATCGGCACTCGGTCGCGTTACGATCGCTGGAAAGGTGCAGATGGAGACTGGAGAATTGTGCCTGCTGGCTGCGTGCGAGGGGACAGCGTTCATGGAGTATTCACTATTGCAGTTTCAATCCATGAGCGGACACGTCAAGGCCGACGAAATACGCTCGTTCCGCCGTAAATCTTTTCTCTTTTCTCGAATATCGCAATGCCACATCGCAAAGCATCGAAAATCAACATTGAGAAGTTAAGTAAAACAAGAGCAATAATATTCGGAAATGAATGAACAGATGAACAGCGAAACAAAGACGCATTCTGGACTCCGTGGGCCCTTCAATGGCTCAAATCACGCTGTAGTACAAAAGCATTGATTGGCAAAATGTTTTGTTCGAACCTCAGAAGAAGACACAAACCTACTCACCCATCAAGCCGGGCGGCGTGACGAGTGTCGACCAAGTTACCATGCGGTCTCTACTGATACGCCACAATTCACAGTCGCCCTTCTGCAGTGGAACTTTCAGCACCTCATTTGGGCTGCAAATGTCAATTTGTTCTCCATTTACACCAATAATTGAAGCATGAGCACCTCTTAAAGAAAACGGAGCTACAAATGAAAACAATGTGAAAGCTACAATGTAAAACCCCTAGAGTTGAAACGATCTTTCTCCAGCAACAGCACGACAATTAAACAATCATTTTTTTCGAAATTCACAAACGCAAACCACTCACGGTTCATCTCTTACTCGTGAAACAGCAGCGTGTCCACCTCGGCGCCAGCCATGACGGCGTCCGTGATCAGACGGTGTCCCTCAAGCAGCACCTGGCCAGCATCCGTTTGTTTTCGCTTCCGTGGTGGACAACGAAGTCTGGTGAGCGTTCGCCTGCAAACGAGCTGTTTGATGGTTATCCAACATCGTGGTGACAACCCACAATTATTGGTGATTGGTCCAGTGGTTGCCAGTATGATTCAGTCAATCAGTGTGCGTGCGAATGGACATTGAAGCGGTTTTATGGAAAAAGAATCTAACAGCAACGCCGCGCCCAGCGTTCATTCAGCCCAACACCGAACTCTCCGAAATTGGGTATCTTCTGGTTTCTGGAATTGGTGAAGGGCGAGTCACAAATCAAAGAAGCACCAAATGCAAAGCAACACAGTCTAACAGCACGTGGTCGTCGTGTTCTTTGATCAGTTTGTAGTCATCCTTGGTCGGCAGAAAGCCAGGCATCTGATGTGCAGCGTTCGTGTTCCGATCTGTCCGACTGCGCTTTCGAAACTTGAACATCGAACGTGCCGGACTGCTTTCGAACGAATCCGCTTGCGCTGGGTCACTGTCATACTGCTCAAGGGGGTGTGCGCTGGCGGCGGTCGAACAGGCGGCTGTGCTGCACAAAAGTGGCACAACTGTTGCGATAGTTTGCAATAGCAATCTAATTTGACCTCAATCAGGCGTGCTGCAAGTGTCTATGGTCAAGCATGCTGCGTTCAACAAAGAAATTGAAATAAACAGCCATAGATCTTTGTCGGAACTTTCCAGAAAACAGAACTTGCGTCACGTGGTCTGCAACCCAAATCGAACAGTTTTACCGACCTGCCGATAAATCATGACACAACAACCAAAATGCAAATCACAACACTCTGGCACAGGCTGGCTCAACCAGCACAGTCAAACCTACACCAACCTTTGAGCGACTACTGTTCGCAACACGCACCGGACGAACGAACGACCAAGCATGTTGCAAATTGAACAAAGCTACAAAACAGATCTGCTTCACCATCACCACTCTCTAAATTGGTGTTGGAATTTCTTGAAAATATCACAGCCGTTCTGCTTTGAAAGCAGCTAATTTGAATCAAAAAAGCCAACATCGTTTCAAACTCGAATCACATTTTACTGTTGTTCATCAATTCACTCAATTATACAACACACACAACGTATTTGCTGCTGTAACAGCAACAAACACACGCACACGCACGCACAGCACAACCACACAAACCAAACAAAAAACACACAGTTTAGTTGATCGGATCAAAACGTCATTGTTGAACACACAAGAGTAACATCACTGAACAAAAAAAACACCAAAAACACTGCGAACAAGACAAACAACTGTAAAACCAAAGCAGGATTGATTAGTTGACAGACGAACGAAATCATGAGATACACAGAAAAACTCGGGACGCAAAAAAATTACCGGCAAAAACGTCAAATGCGAAAATCAGCTGAAAAAAAAACAAAACAAAAACAAGAACAAGGGATATAAACAAAGTACCATTGCCTAAAACGTGATCAAAAATTGTGAAAAAGGAAAAACACAGAAAAAACCTAGTCAGTCCGGTTGGTTTACACGTATCAATTGAAGCATGCGAAAGTAGATGCTGGAATCATTTATTGTAATTAATTGGAACTCGTTTCATGTTGTCTTTGATTTCTTTGGTTTCACCGTCGACGCCGGGTTCTCACTTTTGCGCTTTGCGGCGCTGGTGTTCTGAAAATAAAAAAAACTAAGAAAATGCAAACGAAAGAATCTTCCGAAATTCCCAATGTTGAAACCTGCTGGTTCAATTGAAATCGCTAATTGGTTAAATGAAATTATCAGACCAATCAGCGCACCATTGAAACAACACAGCCAATCTCCGACGGCCCATCCCGAGAGGTGCACGAGAGCCATGTTCATGCCTCTTCCTGGTAGGTAGCTAAGCCGGCCAATATGTGGTATTTGCTGTTTCTGTGGTTGTTTTCAATATTCCATTGTTTGCCTGTTCCTACACACCGTGTTCCTGGTTAGGCGTCGGAACGAGCATTACAGGCCCCCGTGCCCCTCTGCCCCACCCAATCAACAGAACCAAACCAACCTTCACAGGTGTGCCGGCCTTTCCATTGCTGCTGTTGCCACCGATTTTCTTCTTCCGCCCGCCGATGTCCTCGCCCATTTCTTTTTCGATCAACGTGATCAGCGTGTTGCAGCGGCGTTGCAGTTCCTGTGCAAAGTGTGAACAAACAAACTTTACAATCATCCTCAATCAGGCGACAGAAAACATGCGTAAAAAAGACTGATTGTTCCACTAAAATTGAATATGACATGCCGATTGGTTGGACCCAGCACGATGCAGCGAATGAGCATGTTTGGTGCTGTTATAGTTAGGCCACTCAATCCAAAAACTCGACGTTTCAAGAATACAAGAAATGTTTCGTACTGGTGATTTAGCGAAAAAGCATGAAATGCAATGCACACATATCACATTTGAACCACCAAAAATACAGACAAATATCAGATAAAACTCCAAGAAATAATAAAAAAACTCCAAAATCGCCCAACCATAGCAGTGCGCGACTTTATGAACCAATCGAAACGAAATTGCGGCGTGTGCCGCACAGTCTGCCGCAGCTGCTCGTAGACGTTCTCCTTGTCGAATCCGAGCTTGTGCAGCATGCACACCAGGAACCTGCGCGTTTGAGAATTGTAGTTTGCATGGGCGGATCCCTTTGAGAAAAGTAACACGATAAATTATGATCTTGGGACTCTTAGTAGTATTGGTTCAGTCCCACTTCCAGGTTGAACGCTCGCCGCGGTTTTTTGATGCCACTTCTATACCGATACTGACTTGACCGAGTCTGTTTTAATTGGCTGGCACTGAATTGACCGAGTCTGCTTTTACCGATACTAGCTTGACTGAGCCTGCGTTGACCGGTACTGGCTTGCGCGCTTGACCGAGTCTGCTTTGACCGGTACTGGCTTGACCGGTCCTGCGTTGACCGGTACTGTTTGATCGAGTCTGCGTTGACGGCGCGTCAGCAATGCACACCTGTCCTCCTCCTCCGTGTAGTTCTTGCCCTTGTTGGTGCCGTAGGCGATGCGCAACTGATGGAAGGGCGCCTTATATTTGGCGATCTTGGCGTCCAGCGCGCGTTTCACGTTCTGTCGTCGTTCGATGCGCTGTTCGCCGCGTTCAATCTGCGCCACGATCTTCTCGTGGTCGGCCAACTCGGACATGCGCTGCCAGAAAACGTCGTGGTACTCGCGCACCTGCAATGGGCGGCCGATATAGAATGCGTTTTTTGCGAGTTTTCATCGTCGAAAATGTCATCAGATCGTCAGCGGTAGAAACGTTATGAAAACAGGCAGCTTCGATTTGAAAACGAAAATCTGATTTGGTGGTGTGGTGTGGTGATACAGTGAGCGGGAACCGACAATCTAAGTTATGCGTTTGTTTCGCCTGGCTATCAGGATGGGATGGAATAGTCTCAAACGATTCGTTTTGTGGTCGCACCTATTCAATTCAATCGGAAACTGGTAAAAACAAAACAAACCAAACGCGCAATATGTAATTTTCAGGCACCATTAAAACAACTCCAGCTAGCCGTACTCCGAAGAACTTGCCGGACCTGCTCTGCAGTTTTGGTGCTCTCGAGCTCCCTGATGATGTTCTCAATGTCTTGTCTGCCGTATCGCTCGCAAGCCTTCACATATTGATGGAAGTCACGTCGGTTCCAGTTGCTGAATCCCTGCTGCAACAGCTCATCCTTCTCCACCGTCTCTTCGTCCGTCAACGGCAACGCCGCATCGATCTTCTTCTGCTCCTCCCGTTGCTTCTTGTCCGCCTCTTTCGGATTTAGGTCCGGATTTTTCGGGACCTGCAAGATTTTGAAAGTTGTCATTTTTCAGATCACCAAAAATACTAACTTTCTTCGATTTCTGCATTCAGTGACTCGAATTCAAGAAGAGACCAAATTACAACATTCAGTTGTGGCCATGAATTTTGAGTTCAGCCATCAGTTCGCTTGCTTGCAGGCGGTTGGGTAATTCAGCATTCAGCAAACTTCCACGATCATATCACACATCCAGACGCTTCGTGTGTGTGAGTGTGCGACAACACATTTTGGATTTTTCACCGATTCAAAGTTGCCGTCCTTACTGTCACTGTCACATACTGACCTTGTAACCAATCGATTTACGATGCCAGTACGTCTCTCGTTCAAGGAGCTCAAAGAGACGCGGTGGATAGAACTGGTAATCTTGAACGTTCGGCTGTTTCGGCTTCGGCGCCTTCGGTGCTTTCGGCTCCGCAACGCCGCCACGCATTGCCTCCCTGAAAAAAAAACCGAGCCGTACCGAAAAAACGAAATACCATCTGTCGGGCGTGACAGAAGGTTTATTTCTGCCCGTCAAACTGACAAGCCAGAAGGCAGGCACAGCGCTCTACCTAGCGGAGCGGAGCCACTTACATCAGACTTTCCGGGACTGTTTCAGTTTATTGAAGGGATTTCACCCATGTTGGTTCGGTTTTCATTGAAACGATGTTTATTGACCCATTTTCGTCTCAGCCGGAAAACTTGGAAAACCAGTTGAGTGTCGAAAAACCAATTGCAACGCAACCATTTCAGCAGTTTGCTACATTGCTACGGTGTTGCGTTTACATTCGTCTCAGCCGCTACAACCATTGCGATGCTTGATATCCACCTTCTAATGCCAAAACAAACTTAGCTGTCGTCAGCAACGGTCTAATGAAACCGAACTACAAAAAAAACTGAAATTTCCCACCGAAAATAAGCGTCCACTTGATAGTTGGCCTTGCGCTCGCGCTTCGGCGGCTCGATCCAATAGCCGACGGCCGACTTTCCGTGTTTCTGCCTCCAGTCCTGGCCCTCGAACTCGTAGACGCTTTTCATGGACTGCTCCGCCGGCGTGTCGACCGTGAAGTTTCGCAGCGAGCCCTCGCCGAGTTTGTCGAGCTTTTTCTTCAGCTCCTGCACAATCGTTCAAGAAAGATGTTCGCAATTGCTCTAGCGGTCATAACAGCATCACACCAAACATCAACCAGTTATGCACCGAGTCAAGTGTCACGTTTGGAAGTGTATTCTACTGTTTTATGCTAAGAAACATGATTTTTGATCGATCATCGATCGAAACAACCACAATCCGAAGAGACCTCATTGTAAAATGAAAAATTAGTTGAAAATCAGTAAAAAACAACCAGAAAAGCACGTACCTCAGTTTTCTTCTCCGAGCGTTCGAGCAGTTGATCGACGTGCTCATCGAGTGCCAGATCAGACTCCTTGCCAGCGAACACGTAGTCGGCGCCGTGACGGATCATCGACAGCATTTCGTCTTTGCCGAGTGTCTTTTGCGCCTCTGTTAGACGGCCTGCGCACATGAAACAAACGTTCTTTGCTGGCTGTGCTAAATTTTTGGGCGTCATAGAGGGGTTGGTTTAAAAATTCATGTCAACCTTCTGGCTTTCAACTGGAAAGAATAAGGGGGAGGTGACAGGAAATTTGAAAAGGCCTGAATGGCCTAAATTTTCAGAAAATTCAAAGGGAATTCTTTTACAAATAACCATACCACTACGAATGAGTAGCACCCACTTTCTGCCTCTACAACAACGGAACTTAACTGGCACGTGCGTCAGACAAGCATTACAGTGAAAAACCCACTCAATCGGCACACCGACATTGTAACAAGCTAGCCAATTTACATAAATTGAACAAATCCATTTTTTGACTGTTACTGTCCTCCCACCGACCTTGCTGAATGACAATCTGGTCCAGTCGCAGTTTGATTTCGGCTCGTTCGATTATGCGCTCCTCCACTGTGTTTTCGGTGACGAAACGAAACACGCGCACTTGCTTCGTCTGACCGATACGATGTGCACGGTCCTGATGACGAAACAAAGTCCGTTTAGCGCAAAATAAACGCTCACGCAGCTTTTTGTGATCGTAAAATCACTATAGCCATTCCAAGTATGAATTGGTTGGCCTTCAATTGGGCCTGGCCTGCTGGCTTGTCTAACCAACGAGCCAACGGCTAACTCCTCAATGTGAACTTGACGCTTGATTAAAATAAGAAAACAATTGTAAAGCAACAAAAAACACCTTGGATTTGTCGCGTTCAACCACAAGTCAGCACATTCGCGATTCAACCCAAACACACAAAATCTAGCAATCCAAGAAACAACATAAAAATTACCAATCAACCAAAATTTTCGGCATTTCGGCCTAGCCAACAGCAGATGCATACGGTGCCCACAATCCCAAAACCAACTAAAACCACCGACCATCGCCTGCAGGTCGACCTGTGGATTCCAGTCCGAGTCATACAGGATCACCACGTCCGCTGTGCTCAGATTGATACCCAGTCCACCAGCGCGCGTCGAAAGCATGAACAAGAATTTGTCGCTGTCCGGTCGGTTGAAGTCGTCGATGCTCTTCTGGCGGTCTTCGTGCGGCGTCTGCCCGTCCAGTCGATGGTAGCGGTAGCCGCGAAGCCAGCAGTAGTCCTCCAGGATGTCCAGCAGACGGGTCATTTGCGAGAAGATTAGCACGCGCGAGCCTGAAAAGAACCGGTAGTTGCAATGTGGACGCAGAAAACGCTGCTTGTTTTGCTTGATATTTATCAAAACACGATCAACACGCCACACGAGATGTGCAAATTTCCAACTCTATAGAAAATTTTGTGTCTAGCTGGCTCATCAGTTACATTGTATTGTACTCGTTCGATTCGACCAATCCAAGACAAGAATGGCAGATAATGATACGATACTTTTGACGCTCTTGTTACAAAAGTGTCACAATGGCGCAATTCTTCTACAAAATGAACAACAATCAATTGTCTCCTCACAATCAATATTTATTCAAAAAAACGGATTGCCTGTGGGTGGAATCGAACCACCGTCGCCACGGCCACAACGTGGAGTACTAACCACTATACTACACAGGCCAAATCAAAATAGAACACTGCATGGTTTTTTTTTTTTTTTTTTTTGTTAAAAATTTACACAAACCAAGACTCCAGAAAACAAAAAAAAAAAAAAAAAAAGAATATTTTTTAGCACAGTCGCGCAATCTAACCATGTAGCGAAACAAAACAAAGGGAAAAAATACACGCACATGTTGTGTGAAAATGGTGAGGAGGGGAGGGAAATCCACTTCGACACAAAGAACAGAACGACACAAAGGAGAATGCGAATTCTTGTGTGCGCCTGCATGTTCGTGCAGCAGATCGCAATGGTGCAACAGTGCAAACACGTGCGTGAACGAGTCGCAACTGACCGCTGCACGCGCAACCTATCCATCCAACGCAATCAGCGCACCTGTCTGCACCGCCAAGGCGCACCTAGCAGTGCTTGCACTCACCTTGCTCCTTGAGCTTCACGAGCAGCTTGTCCAGCAGCACCATCTTGCCACTGTTCGTGATCAAGTGCTCGTCGGTGGTGAACGGCGGGCCCGGCTCTGCGCCGTCGAACAAGTACGGGTGGTTGCTGCACTTGCGCAGGTGCATCAGAATGTTCATCAGACGCGCCTTCTCCAGTTTGCCGGCGCCGTTCACGATGTCGATGTCCTTCATCAGGATCTTCGTGTACCTGCGACACGGCGTTATTCGCACTCGGTCGACTGTTCACTTGAATTGTAAAGCGATTCGACACTCACGGTGTCGCTTCGGAACATTGCACATGGAATTGAAAACGTGAAAAAAGTCTAGGTTTCAAGTGTGCCACAGCTTGCAGGCAGGGCGTTTCCTCCCACCCCCAAAATTTTTTGTTGCAATTTCAGGGGCTGAAACCGTGACAGAAGGGGGGTTTTCGGGTACGCTGAGTTCAAAAATCTTATTTACAAGTTTGCCTGACGCTTTTACTGTGCCCTAAACGCGTATGCCATGGGGATGAGGAGGGAAAATTCCTTGATAATCAATTTTAAATGAAAAAACGTACTACAAGAAACCTGAAATCCTGTTACAAATACAAATCGAGGTCGCTGAGTCCGAATATGACGTTTATTTTGCTATACGAATTATTCCGGGCCCTAAAAACGGCCTCTATAGGGACGGAAAGGGTAAAAAATTGAAAAAATCGGAAACTAACCAAAAAAATCTGAAAACTAAGCCATAAACACAAATCGAGGTCGCTGAGTCTGAATATGACGTTTATTTTGCCGTACGAATTACTCCGCGCCTTAAAAACGGCCTCTATAGGGACGGGAAAGGAAAAAAATTGAAAAAATCGGAAACTAGCCAAAAAAATTTGAAAACTAAACCATAAACACAAATCGAGGTCGCTGAGTCCGAATATGACGTTTATTTTGCCATACGAATTACTCCGCGCCCTAAAAACGGCCTCTATAGGGACGGAAAGGGGAGAAAATTGAAAAAATCTGAAACTAGCCAAAAAAATCGGAAAACTAAGCCATAAACACAAATCGAAATTGCTGAGTCCGAATATGACGTTTATTTTGCTATACGAATTACTCCGCGCCCTAAAAACGGCCTCTGTAGGGACGGAAAGGAAAAAAATTGAAAAAATCGGAAACTAGCCAAAAAAAATTGAAAACTAAGCCATAAACACAAATCGAGGTCGCTGAGTCCGAATATGACGTTTTATTTGCTATACAAATTACTCCGCGCCCTAAAAACGGTTTCTATAAGGACGGAAAGGGAAAAAATTGAAAAAATCGGAAACTAGCCAAAAAAAATCTGAAAACTAAGTCATAAACACAAATCGAGATTGCTGAGTCCGTATATGACGTTTATTTTGCCATACGAATTACTCTGCACCATAAAAACGGCTTCTGTAGGGACGAAAAGGAAAAAATCAACAAAAAAATCGGAAACTAGTAAAAAAATCCGAAAACTGAGCCATAAATACAATTTAAGGTTGCTGAGTCCGAATATAATGTTTGTCTTGCTATACGAATTACTCTGCACCCTAAAAACAACCACTATAGGGACAAAAAGGGAAAAAATCGGAAACTAGCCAAAAAATCTGAAAACTGAGCCATAAATACAATTTAAGGTCGCTGAGTCCGAATATGACGTTTATTTTGCCATACAAATTACTCTGCATTTTTTGGCTAGTTTCCGATTTTTTCCCTTTTTGTCCGTGTAGTGGTTGTTTTTAGGGTGCAGAGTAATTCGTATAGCAAAATAAACATTATATTCGGACTCAGCGACCTTAAATTGTATTTATGGCTAAGTTTTCGGATTTTCTTGACTAGTTTCCGATTTTTTTAATTTTTTCCCTTTCCGTCCCTATAGAGGCCGTTTTTAGGGTGCGGAGTAATTCGTATGGCAAAATAAACGTCATATTCGGACTCATCGACCTCGATTTGTGTTTATGGTTTAGTTTTCAAATTTTTTTGGCTAGTTTCCGATTTTTTTAATTTTTTTCCCTTTCCGTCCCTATAGAGGCCGTTTTTAGGGCGCGGAGTAATTTGTATGGCAAAATAAACGTCATATTCGGACTCAGCGACCTCGATTTGTGTTTATGGCTTAGTTTTCAGATTTTTTTGGCTAGTTTCCGATTTTTTTCAATTTTTTTCCCTTTCCGTTTCTATAGAGGCCGTTTTTAGGGCGCGGAGTAATTCGTATAGCAAAATAAACGTCATATTCGGACTCAACGACCTCGATTTGTGTTTATGGCTTAGTTTTCGATTTTTTTGGCTAGTTTTCAATTTTTTCAATTTTTTCCCTTTCCGTCCCTCGTTTTCAAGGCGCGGAGTAATTCGTATAGCAAAATAAACGTCATATTCGGACTCAGCGACCTCGATTTGTATTTGTAACAGGATTTCAGGTTCCTTGTGGTGCGTTTTTTCATTTAAAATTGATTATCAAGGAATTTTCCCTCCTCATCCCCATGGCATACGCGTTTAGGGCACAGTAGAAGCGTCGGGCAAACTTGTAAATAAGATTTTTGAACTCAGCGTACTCGAAAACCCTTCTTCTGTCACGGTTTCAGCCCCTGAAATCGCAACAAAAAATTTTGGGGGTGGGAGGAAACGCCCTGCTTGCAGATGACTGGGAACTGGCTAATCTGAACACCAACGAACCCAGCACCCAGCCCTGAATTCAAGAACAACTGAATCAGCTGTTGCATGTGCATCACAGCACCGAGCGCTGGCTTTACCGATTGCTACATTTGTACTCGCTGAATATTATCTGCGAACCAACCATTCACGCTGCATTTTCGTCATGCCAATAAACACCTTCGTTTCCTTTTTCGGCAGCAGCGACTTTTCGACGTCCGCTTTCAAGCGACGCAACAGGAATGGTTTCAAGACCTGAAATTGAATTGAAAAAAATATCGAACGTGGCAGTAACATACAGCAACCAATCAAATATGAAGCTTTCAAAAAACTTTTATTAAAGTTTCAAAAACTTATTTTCCCGAAAAAACGGGGTTTCTTCTCGTTGCCAACTCTACGTGCAGCATGTCAATTATTCAATGTTGCATTCATTTATGTTTCTTTGCTTGTATTGTATATGTCTTGTATCAGTGTGTTCTCGCGCAATTTCGACAACAGTATCGTTTTAGTAATATGTATTGTATTGTACTCTACTACCTACTAGTTTCCATTTGATCTTGGTGTAGGGGCAACATCCCTTTATCTCCCCACTTCCGAAATCGCCCTTTATACCGACACTGTTCAATAAACAACGGCAGCTTCATATTTTCTGCCGCCTAAACCTCCGTTCACATCGTGCGATCAATCACTCTCCAGCATTCAGCCCCCCGCTCGCCACTGACCCCGTGCAGGCGTTGTACGAGCGTCTGATTGCCGAGACATTCGTTCGTCGTGAACCAGTCGTCGAAGTCATCGGAGGACGCAAACACGTCGGGCAGCAGGAAGTTGAGCAGCGCCCAGAGCTCGTGCAGGTTGTTCTGCAGCGGGGTGCCCGTCAGCAGCAGCCGGTGGTCGGAGCGAAACGTGCGCACGATTTCGGACAGCTGAGAACGGTTTTTTTGTTTGCTGCATTGTCGGACAATCAGTTGTGCCAGTATGATACAACAATCGCCATCATAGGTATACTTTTTGAAAACGGCAACAAAACTGTTTAGTCAGTTGGACTGTGAAAGGCAATTCCAACCAAACTCACTTTTGATTTTTCATTTTTGATTCGGTGCGCCTCATCAATGACCAAATACTTCCATGAGTACTTCTTCAGCAGTGCCTTTTCAATGATGCCCATCTCGAAACTCGTTATCAGCACGTCCCAATCGCCCGGCATTATAACATCACGCTTTAGAGCTTCCTAAATAAGATGATTTTTTTGTTTTGTTTGTTTGTTTGATGAGCTGTTTGCTTTTCCGCAACATTTCATAAATGCTGGAGTGAGCAGAGTCTCTGAGATACGATGTACCCCTGTGAGTGCATGCATTTGGTGCAGTGGCATTGCTGTGGAGGCGCATTGCAGAATGCATGTCCCGTGCTCACCCAACCCTCAGCGAATTGCACAGCAACAGACGTGCATACCCGCTCCGGCTGCGAGCCAATCAGCGCCACGGCCGTCATCGTGGGGCACCAGCGTTTCACTTCGTTCATCCAATTTTGCAGCGTCGATTTCGGACAGATGACCAGTTGCGGGCTGCCCTGCTTCTTGACGTGCTTCATGTAGCCGAGGATGGAGATCGTTTGCAAGGTCTTACCGAGACCCTGGAATCACGTTTTACATTGTTGCAAACTATTTAAAAATTGTGATTGAGGTCTATTGCAGGCCAGGCAAACGAAACACCAAACACTGAGTTATGAGATAGTAAATGACGTTATTGTTCTGGAAGAAACCATGATAACCGATGAGGGTGCTCCTCTCCTCTTCTGACATTTCCTCACGTTGCCCCGGTCGAACTGTTGCACAAATTGGTTGCGTTCTGAGTAAGTCAATTTCCTACCCACGCCCAAAGACCAAAACAACGGAATTAAAAAAAGTTCCATTAAATCCTGAGCTGATTAAGAATATCTGTAAAAATTGCGAAGCTCGAGTAATCTAAAAGTCATTTCAACCAGCGCGTTGGATCACAGAATTCCAATCGAAGTGCCAATCTGAGCACCACAAACCATTTCATCGGCCAAGATTCCGTTGATTCCATTCTCCTGCAGCGATATCATCCAGTTCAAACCGCGCACCTGGTAATCGCGCATTTCGCCGTTCTTGATGTCTGCAAAAATATTGCAGTGGTAAGAAAATATCTACACGTCTATCATCTCTTGTTGTTTTAGTTGTCTCAGACGAATGCCACATCATGCGCGCCGTTTGTACTCTATAATCTCTTCTTTTCTCTTTTGGTTCTGCGACTCAATACCTTTGCACTCTTCCAGAGAAAATTAGCAAAATAACTCTGCATTAGCAACCCTAACAAACGACGTACACCAGGGCGAGCGCTCGAATCGCGTGATCTGCTCGGTGCGTCTGCTGAACGCCATCAACTCCTCGTCCTCCTCCTCCTCCGTCTTCCGATGTCGATGGTCGCTCTCGCTGACCGTTCGTTCGTTGCGCGACTTGGCTGCCTCGCCGCTGCCGGTTGCTGCCGCCGCCGCCGCAGCCGCCTGCTTTGCGGCCATCTTGCTCATCTTCAACGGCGAAGACGGCACACGATCTGCAAGCAGGGCGCTTCGTTCTGTAGCTCTCCGTTTTACGCACAACTAGGGTTGGCAAAATACCGTTTTTTTCAAATCGTGGTCAAAAAACCTATATTTTTACCGGTAAAATTACGGTAATTTTACCGAAAAAAACGAAAGCCAAAAAGTTGAAAAACCCACATATTTTTCGCAGCCGACTTTAAACTTGAACCAGGATTTGTGAAAACAACTTTCAGAATGCTTTGTTCAAAATATCGTGCACCAACAAAGAAAATGAATTATGTTTGGGCGTGAAAACCCAAAAGGTCAGCAATAAATCGAACATTATCTTTTGCTCAATCGTTTATATTCCAACAATTACACAGGAAAAAAAACAACAGCGTTTTCACCGGACAGCCTTTGGTCACAATAGACGAACACAATTTGCTGCAATAACGCAATTAAACCGAATTTCGAGTCAGTTCAGATCAAAAAGAAAACAAATCAGTAATTGTGTAAGAAAAACAATTTTGAGAGACTTTTGGAATTTTTAAAATTTTCAGCTCAGCTCGGCAGCCCCAGCCGCTTCTTGCATCTCGCTTAACAGTTCTTTCAAAATATCAGTGTCAATTTCGTCATCATATTTTTCTTGGTCACATATTTTCTCATTTTCTCATCAAAAATGATATAAAAACTCAGGGTCCGAAATTGAAAAAAACCGGAAAAATACGAAAAAAAAAACAGAAAAATACAGAAACGGTATTTTTCCAGTTTTTTTTCAAGGCACCAATTTTTGCCCTGGTAAAAAACCGGTATTTTTACCATGCCAACCCTACGCACAACGTTTCTGTAGAGTGCTGTTCGACATCTCAGAATTACAGACAGACCACCACCACGCACCACCACAGTTTGGCTATATTCCCGGCAGGGTTCTTATTACACTGTGTACATGCTGTTTATATTGGAGTTTTCTGTTTGTAGCAGGGCAAAATCAAAGAATAACGAATTGCTTGCAAAAAACCGTGTGATTCTGTTTCATACTCTGTTCTGGTTATCGTTTGTCATTTGAAGGGTGGTTGTACCGTGCGAAATTGATTCGAGGAACGTTCGCCTTTTTTACAATTTTTAAAAACAATTCGCGTCGGACCAACTGAATTGGCGGCTCGTGTGTAGTGACGTGATATTGACGACACTTCCATCAAATTAAACCAAACCAAAAAAAGCCAATCGAAATTGAGAACCTTTACCGGCTCCTCGATCGCCAGCGGCCATGAAGTGTGAGAACAACTCGGTCTGTTTCAGCAGAAATTCGAACCGCTTGCTCTGGTCGCGTTCGTATTGCGCCTAGAAAAAAAAATGAGCTGACCACACAGATATGCATGGTTGAAATGTGGTCGATTGATCTGTAGCCAAGAACATTGATGTCTGTCTGTCAACAAACTTATAGCCTTAGGCGATGTTTTCAGTCAGGGATAACCCAGAAAAAAAGTATAAAACGCACTCGAGTAAGGCGCCCATCGAGTTTTCTCTGTCATTAAGTGCCTATACACCCCCGGCGGGGCTCCTTCCAATCCACCCCTGCTCTAACAGACAGTGGTCTAGGTCTAGCGCGCTTACCACGAGGGTGACAATGGCATTCAAAGGTTAGTCAATGAATGAACTCAATTGAGAATGCGATCTGGCTCACCTGAAACTCGTCATCGCCCGCCAACGGCGGCGTCGTTTGTTTCGATGTTTGTTGACTCGGATCACTTTCGTCGACATAACGGTCATCCTTTGCGTCTGCGCTACTTGCCTCTTCCACGTCGTCGTCATCTTGTTCATGGTTGTCTTCGTCGATGTCATCGTTTTCATCGTCTAATAAAATATAATTTGGTCGACTAGAACAAAACATAGTGCAAGCTGCACAAATCTTATTTCAGGATAAACAAAGCAGCAAAAAAAAAACAAAAACTCAGTGGGGCAGTGCCCTTGTTTTCGCAAAGCAACTGAAAAACCTAACCCATTTCCCAACCCAACCAACCCAAACCAACCATTGGCATCGCCGTCATCATCGTCGTCATTATCATCTGCGGATCTTGGTTTGTCTTCTGTATCCATCTGTTCTTGCTCTTCAGTGTCTTTTTGGTGCTTTTCGCTCGACGCTCTTGCACTTTCAGTTTTATTATCCATGTTGTTGACTGCTTGTTAGTGTTGTTTCTTATCCAAAACGATTATCTGCAAACACATCCGATCCGAAAGAAAAATCATACTCATGATCCACTAGCGCGCGTGCACACGCGTGCACCCCCCCCCATGGCCCACCCCTGGGTGGGGGTGTCACGATTTGTATACATTCTTAAAAGTGATTTTTTTGATTTTTGATCTGAGGTTGCTTGTAATGAGTCGTTGTTGGTTCCTAATCCTAAACCTAATCCTAATCCTAAGCCAAGCCTTTTTGATAAGGTGAAAATGATCAATTTAGTTTTTGCATTTTTTTCTTTCGTGTGTTATGGAGGAGGAGCACCGGAACTGCAGATGCAGCTGTTTTAATAATGATGCATTACGGGGTGTCACTGGGTTTAGAATCGTGCTGCTACATCCTTCAAATCAGCCGCAGCCATCCCATCCCGATGTTTCAATTTTCCCTTGATCAGGGAATCGGACTGAGACTAGGATTAAAACTTCAAACGGTTTTTCCTGCTTTTGTTTCGGTTCTTCGCTTCCGTGTTCCGTTCTTGTTTGCTTTTCAATTCAATTCATTGCGATTGGAACAAATTTGATCTGGATCTGGATTGGAAAATCAATTTCGTGACAAAATTTGGCTAATTCACTTCACTCCTTTTGTCGGCGAAGTCAGCGGACGGTTTCGACCACACAAACCGCATTCCTATTTCACCCATCTTCAAATGTCGAGCATGGAAATAAAATCTATTGATTCGAAATTGGCAAATGAATGACGAATGATAAATATGACGAAGAAGAAGAACTCAAACTTCACGTGAAGGTGGAGAATGAACATTGTTTCTGGCAGTGAGTTGTTTGATAATCCTGCCGATTCAATGTTTGTTTTTCAATCACAAACAAAACAAAATCGGCTTTAAAGAACGATTCCTGAAATGACTTGGAAAAAAACAACTGTCGACGAATCCCAAATTGCAGCAATAACAAAAGCTGAATTTAGATTGCTTTCGGCGTTGTCGTGTTGCCTCCACCGTTTATTTGATTCGACCTGTTCTTGATCGGCAATAAGGTTTGCTTGGTGAACGTTTGTTTCTTTTTTTCTGAATTGCTTTCGAAAAGACATGGGGGCCTTGTGTTCTCGTACAAGCACCAGGTTCCTAGACACATGTGGAGTTGGAAAAATATTTTTTATCAAATCGTAGGCAAAACGGTATTTTTCCAAAAAAAACAAAGCCAAACAGTTTAAAACTCACAATTTCTTACCCACCGCCAACTGTAAACTTGAACCAGGACTTGTTGAAACAAAGCTGATCTTTGAAACAAACAAATTAAGCTTTCGAATTTGATTCCGGCGCTGAACACATCGGGAACACATCGGGAAAACGTAGTTTTTGGCCGATGAGTGCGTCGGTTTTGAAGAACTGATTACGAATAAGTTTTATCCTTGCCAATCTCATCTCAGTTTTGGAACGGAACTTGTTAAAAAAACAAAAATCGTTATTTTTTTACAGAAAGAATTAAAAAAAATGAAAATTGAGCTGAGTCAATCAGGGAGTCAATTTGATGTGCAACAGTGCAAGCGACTCCCGAATGACTCCCGCATGACGGAACTTTCTAGATTTTGTTTTGTTGACCTCACTTACCCCTTTTCCCAACCGATATCATGCGTCTTATTGCGTTTTGACCCTCAAAACGCCACTGATTATCCACCAGCTCAAGTAAAGAATACTTCCCAGCTTGAAATTCCATCAATTATGATAACGACGCCACGACGACACTCCACGAAGCAGCAACCAAACAAAGTAGCGCTTGCAGATGGTGCAGCTCGGACGCTCAGAATCCACATTGTGAAGCGAATTGTCACGTTGGCTCACAGCCAAGCTCTGCGACTCTCAAAAACTTTATTCCAAAGTTGTTCAAGCCTGAAATCAATTGGTAAAACGATCGAAAATTGACTGCTGATGGTTAAACAAGGTAATATCAAAGAAAATTTTTGTTGAACTTTTGAAAAATTGTGCCAAAATGAAGTTTTCAGAGCATAGAGAATTTTCAGAGAAAAAAATTTTGAATTTAAAAAAATCGGCATTTTTGGTTTTTTATTCATTTTTTTAAATTTCGATTTTTGTTTAACAACCCTAAACGGAACTGATAAGATTGAGTAGCAAAAACTACGCTGAATTGAATGACACCGAACTGTGGAAAAGAAAAGAAAAACGGGCAGAAAAGAAAAACATCAATTGGGCAGCACAAACAGTGATCAATAAGAACAAAAAAGAAAAACGGCATGGGCACGCATGAGTGCATGACATTGCACATACATGCCTCCTTGTTTCAGACGATTTTGAACGGTCTGATCTTGTGTTCACAAAAACGTGTGAAGTTGCGAGTTGCGTAAACGAATGAAAAGATGATATGAAAAACTCGCAGACCGAATATTGACCCAAAAAAACAGCACAGGCTAACCTTAGCTCACGAATAATGGGACTGCACGAGGTCTCGTGCGTGAGCGTGACGACGTTTTTCTATTTCCGTTGGGCTGGGCCTGGGCAAGTCACTTTGGGCGTTGGGCCACTCGTTTTTTCTTGGCCATGTCTTTTCTCTTGATCCACGTGAAAGTAAATAGCGCCGCATTCGCATAGTTGTTCCAGAGCCGAGGGGTTGGGGAGGGGCTGATATAGATAGCTGGAGCAAATTTTCCAGATAGATAGCTGGAAAATTTTGGGGGGGGGCGCGGGGGGCGGTCAAAATTTTGAAATTTGATAGATGAATAGCTAAAACGCTAAAAAGCTGTAAAACAGCAAAATAATGCTAAAAATACACTAAAAATCAAGTATAAACACGTATTTTACCAAAATTAGCGAAATTTTCAAGAATTACGAGCAAAAATGGTCAATTTTGGTCAAAAATTGACTCATGACCAAAATTGACTCATTTTATGTCTTCGAAGACAAAAATTTTTCAGATAGGTAGCTGGCTGAGAAATTTTTTGGATAGATAACAGCTGAGCCGGAAAAACCTCTCTGATAGAGATAGATTCAAAAATTTTGGGGGGAGGGGCGCCCCCCCCAGAACAACTATGTAGCACTAGCGCCGCCCGCCGAGGCATGCGGTCGATCCGGTACCGGTCGATCCGGTACGGTCGATCCGGTACCGGTAGATCCGGTACACGGCAATTTTCTAGGGCGGTCGATCCGGTACCAGGTCGATCCGGTACTCGGTCGATCCGGTACCAATTGAAATTTTTAACTGTTTTAGCATTCAATTCAATTTGTTTCTGATTTGTTTTCCATTTTTCTTCGTTTCTCTAATTTTATCTGATGTCTGAAACATTTTACCGCAGGTTTTTTCGCGGGAAATATGAAAATAAAAACAACAGACATTTTTCCTCAACTCCAAAAGAGAACCGAATCAGTCTTCATATTTTTATTTTGTTCTCCTTTTCTTGCTGAGCTGATAATTTTGCAAATTTTCACCGTCTTGGAGCTTTATTCTTCTGGAAAATAGTTCAGAAAATAAAAAAAACATATGGTACACTTGTTTTGCTTTTTTCAGAATCAGATTACGATTCCCAAAACCAACCAAGTGTCGCAAGTCGTCGTCGTCTCATATCGTATCATCAACAATCGTATCAACAATCAACCAAAGAAAAATCGAAAACATAACGAATTGAACGCTAAAAACCCGTAAAACAGCTGAAAATTTCAATTGGTACCGGATCGACCGCCCTAGAAAATTGCCAGGTACCGGATCGACCGGTACCGGATCGACCTACAGCCGCCCGCCGAGTACTCGGCTGCCGAGCCGAGTACCTTTGGATTTCCGAAAAGGAGGTGGCGGCTTGCTTAAAATATTTTGTAAATAAAACAAAAAACCGCGGTCACTCTTGTTAAACGGACCGTCGACGCGTCGAGGAGTTTAGCATTCATCAACCTTTGCCAGAAGCCAATTGTCACAACAAGTTGGATCAATTATTAGTATCGTTGGGTCGATTTATATTTTTGTTGTTTTTTGATTGAAAAAACGAACGTCAAATTGGCAGGATCCATAAATCATGATGTCACTGCTCAATTCAACGCCCATTCTTCAAATCATTGATTGTCACTTCAAATTCAATTCAGTCAGTTGCTGTGAATCAATGAATGTCGTCGTTGTCAAGGGACACCTCACAAATTCAGGATCCGACGCGAATAAGCACGCTCGCCAAAACCCGTCGTCGTCGTTTCATCAATTCAAAATCGTTCATTCAACTTATCACCGATTCGTTGATGATCAAAATCAAAAAATTGAACGAAAAACACAAAGCAAAAGTCCCTTTCTCCCTTTCCTTTTTCTTTTCTTTCATTTGATTAGCATTTGTCCGCTTCCTTTAAAAAAATGTTACTCGACATTCTCCCACATTTGAAGGTTGTAGGGCAACCGTTTAGAATCTAGGTGCGTTTAAACAATGTCCGACAACGAGCGTGTCGTTTTTTTAGAAAAAAAGGGCAACCCGGCCGATTTTCCTCTGGCATTTTGGATTTTTTTAATTAAAAAAAGTTTTAATCGAAGAAATACTATGGAACACAGTGCACTATTCGAACTCAGCGCGTCAACGCGGTTCGCATTTTTTTCGAATGCACCATAGTTGTTCCAGAGCCGAGGGGTTGGGGGGGGGCGATATAGATAGCTGGAGCAAATTTTCCAGACAGATAGATAGCTGGAAAATTTTGGGGGGGGGGGCCGCGGGGGCAGTACCGTGGGCCCAAACAAATTTTCGAAGGGGGGGTATGGTGCCGTGGGGGGGGTGCCGACCAGTACCGAAGACGAGGGGGGGTGGGGTAGAGATGTAAGGGTCAAAAAAAAAATTTTTTTTTTTAATTTTTTTTTTTTTTTTAAAAGTAAAAAAAAATGAGCATTTTTTTTATTTATTTTTTTATTAAAAATTTTTGAAATTTTTTCTTTAATGTGCCCTGAAAATGCCGTTTTTGGCATAATTTTTCGAAAGTTCAACAAAAATTTTCTTTGACTTTACCTTGTCACTTAGTCTTCAACGCTGCAGGTGGTATTCTGGATTGATTTATCGACTGTTTTCAGCCTTGGTGAGTGATGATCGACTCGCGCATTGAAGTACTTGAGCGTCGCAAAGGCTAGTTCAACAAATTCCGATGTCGCTAAGGTGAGATAGAAGCAGAGAACTCACATTTACGCATCGTTTTTCAGGATCTCGAAAGGTGGAAATTGCACTGTCTGCCACTGCAAGCGTAACTTCGTTGGTTGCTCGTTGCTGTTTCGCCTCGTGTCGTCAGCGTGATCACACCGGTTTGTTGCGGAACTTGTTTCCATGTTATTTGAGGTGAATTGAGAGGCAAAACACGAGACGTGATGTCGTCGGTGGGAAAATGGGGTCGCCGAAACCAAGTCTGAAATTTTCACCCTCCTCCCATATGAGTGGGGGTCATATGGTAAGTCGGTGGCTCCTCAGATGGTGATATTCGGACTCCCTGAAAAATTCTGAACAACTTTCATTTTTAAAAAAAAAAATTTAAAAAAAAAATTTTTTTTTTTTAAAAAAGAAAAAAAATAGAAAATTTTTTTTTTCTTGACATCTCTAGGGTGGGGGGGGGTACACCCCCCAGAGCACCCGAGACCTCCGCGTGGGGGGGGGGTGGGGGGGGGGGTCACGCGACACCCACGGTCCACCCCCCAAAACCTGACACTGGACCATCCACAAACCCCCCCCCCCCACGAAATGTGCTAGACACCCCCCCACCCCCCCCCCTAGAGGCTAGATTTTTTGTCATGCAAAATCGTCATTTTTGTTTTTTTTTTTAATTTTTTTTTTTAAAAAAATTTCAAAAATCAAAGTTGTGCTAAATCAATCAGGGAGTCCGAAGAACCACATATGATATGCAAGCGCCACCCGAACCCAAAAACAAAAAAAAAAAAAAAACAAAAAACAAAAACACACCCCACCATGTGTTTGCGGGAAGAAATCGGCTAAACGGAAAAGTCTGGTTTGTGCTGTGAACGACAAGCGCATGTTTTGCGGCACATGACGTCATTTCAGTGGGACACGCAAAAAAATATGTCATACGGTATCTGAACATGATGTTCGCCATATGCGACTTCACCAAGTCGATTTGGCACACCGCGGTGGCTGCGTCCCTGTCGCGTCAGGGTACGGCCGGACACCCGAAAACGTCTTTAAGGCGCATTCATGAAGTAAGCATTTAGAGTGACCAGCCTTCAGTTAAGCGGCATTCATGAAGCAGTAATCTGTGACGCGCAGCTGTGTTAAAAAATAAAACCACTTATGACGCGCAGCTGTGTTGCGTCGTGAATGCCCCTTTATGTTTTAACATAGCTATGCGTCACTAAATACTGCTTCATGAATGCTGCTTTCTGTTTTCCGTTTGTTTTGCGGTTTTCAGGCGAGAACGCCTTTCATCAAAAAAAACGAGCCCTAAACCAGCACACCGAAATGGAGAATGCCACCAGCTCGTGCCCGGGCTCCTCCGGTGGTCACACGATGACGTCCATGCCGAGCTCCCGTGCAGTGCCGCGACCTCACCGACTCGGACGTGGTCTCCTCAAAGTCCGACCCGATGGTGGTGCTGTTGTGAAGCACCTCCGGCGCCGGCCGCCACAGTGGCGCGAATACGGGCGAACGGAGACCGTGTGCAGGAACAACTTGAATCGATTTCGTGCGAAAAAATTCGACATCGACTATTTCTTCGAAGAGCAGCAGCTGCTGAAGTTTCAAGTGTCCGTTTTTACGTATTATTCATGGTCGCTCCTTTCAAGGACAAGTTGTATTTCACCTTTGCATTCACTTTTTGAAGCCGCTTACCATCAATCAGTACAAGTAGGATTAGCCGCACAGTAGTTATTGTTGTTGGTTGGACTAAGAAGTTTCAAGTACGTATTATTTCCAGGTATTCCTTTCTTTATTGCGAAATTCATTGGCTTGGAACACACAGGAACAGGAACGCTTTATAGATTGTACTAGAAAATTTGATTCGTGAGTCAAATGATGCACAATGAACCAATCATTGCATTCGAAATCCATTTCAAATACGACATTGACGCTAACACGCCCGTACTCAGTGCCCACGACTTTCATGGGCGAACTCGAATGCACATTGGGTGAAATCGTGGCAACGGAAAAATCTGGTCGGCCACTTCAAAGAGGCCTTCGAAAAGGATCGATAACAAGTCAGTCGATGTTTTTGCCGATAATTTGAGCCAAAACCCCTTTGAGATAAAAAAATTTTGCAAGTTTGAACCTTATCAATTTTTTAAAACAATAATTTGACCCATCCCATGAAACTTTATTGGCTTTTCGTTTTAGTTCTGCGACTCAATGCGTTTGCAGATGTCTAAAAAAAAATCATTTTCATGTATATGATGCGCAATTCAAATGGCCCTGGTATCTTAACCGTATATCTCAAGGGACATGGTCAATTTACCAAATTTTTCGAGTCCCGCGTCAAGCATGAAACTGTTTCTACAATGTTTCCCCCTCTAATGCGCGAGCATTGAGTCGCAGAGAACCAAAACCAACATAATATTACGCACATTAAAAGAACAAAAAAAACCACAGATGATATCTTGCATTGAGTCACGGAACCCAAAACCAAAATAAATCCACTATTCAGTATCATCCGAAGAGCACTCACACAGCAAAGAGGAGATCACGCTCGCATTCGCGGCAAAGAAAAACTCGACAAGAAGGACTTCTGGCAAATCCGATCCGTATCTGATGTTCTACAAAGCAACTGAGGATGGCGACTTCACGCTGGCGCACGATAAACCGAACACGTGAACCGGACGCTGAATCCCACGTGGCGGCCGTTCGCTGCAGCTGCGTGTGCTCTGCGGTGGCGATTACGACCGGTATGGGGATATACACTTGGGAAAACCGTTGCGCAATTGCGTTTCCGGTGCGTTGTTTTGTGCGTTTTTTCCAAAATCGTGCAACTCCGTCGGAAAGCCGTTCTCAGCCTCGAAAAGGTTACAATACCGTAAAGTTCCTCCCACTTATAAGACCCCCACCCTAAAGTATGCGGAATGTCACACGGCGGGAAACCAAAATTCAAAATTTTGACTTGGCCAAAATCTCTACCTCGTTTATAAGGCATGAAATTCCTAATGTTCTCGCTTTATAAGACCTCCTCCCACTTATAAGGTTGTCACACGAAATTCCACTTTTTCAGAAATTTTTGATTTTCAAATTTATATAAAAAGACCTTATATGCAAGACTTACGGTACTTTCGGCGTTTGCATGGAAAAACGCGTGCCAAAACAACGGCGCGCATGCTTGCTGTGCTCTGTTTTTTTGAAATGAACGATGACAGGTTTGAAGAAATGGTACTGTACTTTTTTCGACGCACAGATGACGCGAAAGTGCAACTCTTTGCTGGTATGTGCAGACATAAATACAAAGTAGATTCTCTGTGAGCGACTAGCACTGTTTAACCAGATTAGAGAACCAGCGGTGTAAAAGTCATGAGAAAAAAATGACGAGTGAAGGCATTCATGATGCCCAGCGCAGGCGTCACATTAGCAGGTGATGCTGAGACGGTTTTGTCTATAAACGTGGTGTAGGGAAGTGACGCCACGTAAAGTGACGTTGGCGAGCCAGGCTCCATGAATGGCACCTTAGAGAAAACCTTCAGGGTGATCATGCGCTGCTACGATTACAACGTCAGCGGCAAAGAGGATCTAATCGGCGAGTTCTCGTTCACGATCAATGAAATTCTGTCGAATTCAACGGATCAACTGAGCAGCTGGGAAGTGATCAATGCGGAGAAGAAACGAAAAAAGGCATCATATCGCAACTCGGGCGTGGTATTTCTGACACGCGCACCAATCATGAAACAAGTGCCGTCGTTCATGGACTACGTACGTGGCGGGTTCGTTCCGATGATAACCAGTTTTTTCTTTCCCCCACTGCCACAATACCATCACTTTGTGAAATGAATTGATATCTGTGTACTATTAGAAAAAACCGGATGGTTTTTTATCTTGTCATTGATTTGTACAACATAATTTCAAAAGGTTTAAACAAACCACTTGAAACAATGATTCAAGCAATTACATATGTGTCCCCACACAAGATCAACGTGATTCAAAACGTGATTTTCTGTAATAATAAAATTTTCACTTGATTCAAGAACTCAACTGGCCTGTACGATTGCGATCGATTTCACTGCTTCCAACGGTAATCCGTCGCAGCCGGGCACACTGCACTACATCCACCCGAATGAACCGAATCAATATGAACGGGCGCTTAGAGCGGTCGGCGAAATCATTCAGGACTACGACAGGTTGGCCGTTGGAGGACGCTGTGAAAAAGTTGAAGATACATGACACCAGGGAAACACTGCAAATATTCGACGTTACGTAGCGGTACACTAAAGCGGCGTTAATAAAAGCAGTATCTATCTAGTGACCGCGTCGCTATGTTTCAACGCAACCACGCGTCACAAACTCTGTTTCATGAATACCACTTACTAATGGAATGGGGGAGGGGATGCGTGAGGACACAAATTACTATATAGATTATTAAAGTTTACAAACTAATTGTCGGACAAACACACGGATACAATGTACTTGCATATGCAATGTCTTTTTTTGCTATAATTTCATTTTTTTGCAAATTACCAATAAATTTCAGCGACCAACTGTTTCCGGTGTACGGCTTCGGCGCGCGGTTGCCACCAGACGGTCGTGTGTCACACTGCTTCAACGTGGTATGCATGCATTTTTGTTGTAACTGTAGACAAAAACAGAACTGTCAAAAAACAATTTTTATGGTGTCCCAAACGAACGAATAAGCGATTTTTAGCCAGGGCTAATCCAGAAAAGCTTGCAAAGAACGCCGTCAAGTAGGGCGCCCATCGAGTATTTTTGTCGTTAAATGCCGATGTACATGGATAATTGTTTGTTTGTCCCTTTGCGTTGTTACATGTCCTGTCCTGGCTAAGTTTTGTTGAAGTGCTTTCTAAAATTTCAGAACGGTTCTACCGAATCGCCAGACTGTCACGGCATCGCTGGAGTGCTGGATGCCTACGCAAAGTGCTTACGACAGGTACCCACTGAAAACTTGAAGCAAAAAAGTTAGAAGAATAAAAGTATGGATCCAGCATGAAGAATAAAAGTGGATCCAGCATTCTTAAGCTAAGCTGATAATTTACGTTACAGCTAATGCGTTTCAATTGAGCTAATTTGAGAACTGGGGCATTGATTATATGGGCATTGTTGCACTGAGAAGCGTCCACAAACGCGGCAACAAAATGTTGCGCAAACAAAATTTCTTGGAGAAAACATTCAATGATGTAAAACAATTGGTCAAGGGGTATTTGTTGATCAAAAAGATTGTGTTTCGTGATTAAAAAAAACTGTGATAATCCTTTTGTTGATGTTTGTCAGTGCAGTGAACCAGCTTTGTACAAAGACCGAAGCCTTTCAATTTGAGAGGACGTGAAAAAGGGGATGTTGTCCAATATGGCAACAAAAAATTGTTTCTACGGCAGGTGCAACTGTACGGGCCGACGAATTTCTCGCCGACAATAAAAAAAGTTGCCTCGGAGGCGTCGCGCGTCCGAAATGGCGCCGAATACTCAATTCTGTTGATCGTCACCGACGGTGTGATAACGGATATGCAACAGGTTTCATAAATAATACGAGTGTTGAACATCCAGTACTAGTGTGCGATGGACGTCATTTTCGTCTAAAGGCCAGTTCATGCTGGCCACTGACGTAGGCTGACGTACGTCTGAAGGCACCATGGACGGTGGTACCAATACCATGCAATAAACCCCGTGCCGTGCCGTGCCGTGCCGTGCATTCATTCGGCTATATACCTATGGACGGTGGTAGCGTGCTAAAACGCGAGACGTGACGTAACGTGTCGTGCCGTACACGCATATACAACATACAACCGTGCCGTGTACGTCCGTCTGAGCGTGCCCGTAAACTGCAAATACAGTAAGACTCTATTATTCTTGAAGACGTGCGACGCGATCGTTGCCGCAGCCGACCTGCCACTGTCCATCATCATCGTCGGCGTCGGCGAGGCCGAGTTCGACTCGATGGAGGTGCTCGACGGCGATGGAGAAGCGAAACGACTCACCGATCGAAATGGACGACGTGCCGAACGGGACATTGTGCAGGTTGGTTGCAGTGGAACTCGTGAATTGTAGGCAATCAGCTGATTGGTTGGTGATCTGCATGTTTTCTGTACAGGACAGACTCACTGCACGTCGATCACCAACCAACCAATCAGCTGTTCACATTTTATCTTTCGAGAGTTCGTACTTTGCAGCTCCAGAGATGTCCATAGCATTATTCAAAAAATCTGGCTCATTGCAACTTTGTTTCTCGCCCAGTTCGTGCCGTTCCGCGACTTCATCGCCGGCAACAACCACCAGGTGTCGCAAGCTCGCCTCGCGAAAGAGGTGCTCGCTGAAATACCCGATCAATTTCTGTCGTACATGAAGTCGAACAACATTCAACCGGGCACTCCACGCGGCAGTCACGTAACGACGCAGCAACGTCCATTGTTGGCCGCGGTCAACCAACCGTCAGCGATTCAGCATCAAAACCGCCTTCCGCTGCCTCCGGTGTCACCGTCGAGAATGGTGAGTGTGGTGAGATGGGAGACTTGACACGCCGACAACTGATGCACATTTAGTTGTGGTGCACATGTTCGGGCGCTTATTGATGCAGATTTGTATTCGATGCTGAAACCCGTGCTGCACACGGCTGTTGCATCTGTATTGTTTGCATGAGAAAACAAAACGGCGGTTTAATTTTGCACAATGAAAATTCAGTGCACCAATTTGTGTGCACACGTGCATCGATAGGTGCACGTACGAGTGCATCTGCACGAACAAGCGCATTACTTTTTTTCGTGTGGCTTTGTTGGAATGCATCACGAAAGCATCGAATGATTGATCACGGATTGCGGTTTGTCACAAGACAGTTTTCGTGTGCAGGCTCACGCAACACAGCAACAACAACAGATTCGTCCCATGGATCCCACCGAGTTCGGTTACGATCCACCGCCTGCGTATCCTGGCCTGTGAATTTACAGTTCGCTTAATTAATTTTCACTCCTGATGCGCAACGTCGCGCCGTGCGTACTTGAATTAATTCATTGTATAAATTGATAAATCCAGATAGAATATATGCAAGTTTCTACAGAGTACTTTCTGATATGTGCAGGTTCACCCAAAATGTAGACATGTATAGCGATGATATTGTTTTTTTAATCCATTTACCGGTTAAGTTGCATGCGGATTTATTTTTCAGCCAGTTTTTCTTTATCATTGCGTGGTTTTTGAAAATATTGAAAAATGCTTTTTTGATTGTCTGTCTGGCGTGTGTCCTTTCACCTGTCAGAATGTGAAAAAGTATGTATGTACAGTGTATTTGTTTTGTTGAACCGAATGAATGAAGCTACATATATGTCAATACCAGTTTTTATCCAAGTTGATTCAGAACCAACGAACAACGTGTTGAAAAAGTATGTAAGCAACACAAATGAGCATTTCAAAACAAATGAATTGGTTTGCACAATGAGCATATAAAGGGGAAACATGCATAAAATACCTAACTATTTTTTTAAAACACCGTCATTATGAGAACATCGAATCTTTTAAGTTTAATGTATGTACATTATCAAATTTTAGCTTGAATCCAAACATCGTCTTCGGATTTTAACAGCCAAGGAACAACACACTACGCATTCTCACACATGAACATATTGTACATAACGTTCTCATAACACATATTGCAGCACAACACAACATAATACAACGTAAATATATATCGTACAATACATAACAATCGTTGTGTACTACCGTTTTTCATAAAGTTCCCACCAATCGCGGTCACGCGACCGCATTCTTCGTGCGCGCCAGTTTGCCGCGCGGCACATTGTTCAAGTAGTTCCGGAACGCCGGCTTGGCGTCGTCGTGCGCCGCGAAGTCCGGCTGCATCGGTGCCATCTCTGGAATCCTCGGATCGTCCGGTCGCAAGTAGACGACGGCCGATTTGTGCAGCATGTCGCTGCTGCGAACGTCCAGCTCGGCCGGTATCGTCGTTGTGGCCGGCTGGAAATCGCTCGGCAGAATGTCGTTCGCGTCGAGACCGTCATTTTGCGAGTTCTTGCGATCATCGGCGTTCAACATCGACAGACGTGCCTGCAGACGTTCGTGGTTGACGGCCGCCAACTTGCGAGCGTACACGTTGTTCAGGTAGTCGCGACGCCTGGGCGAGATTGTAAGATGACGATTGTACAGTCTAACTCTACAACATATCGAACTAGCTGATCGGTTCATGCATGCGTTCTGTGCGTGACTTGCTGTGAAGGCGGAGTTTGGGTTGATTAGATGCATCACGTGACCACCAACCAATCAGCTATTGTGGATTTATTCAAACGTGTCCGGACTAACGTGACGTCATTTTATTTAAAAACGCCCGTTTGTCAAAATACAGGCACTAAAATTTCAGTTTGGTGTGACTGATTCGACATTCACCATTTGTTTACGGGAAGAAATCGGCTAAACGGATAGTCTGGTTTGCTGTGAACGACAAGCGCATGTTTTGTGGCACATGACGTCATTTCAGTGGGACACGTTTAAAAAAATAGGCCATAGTTGGCTGTGTTATCTAGTTTTTCCGTACTACCGCAAACAGCGAACTTGTATTGTATACACTCGCAAAACACCGGGTCCCTTGTGGCTTTATTGCCCGGGATGGTTGTTTTGTGAGATTTTACTACCTAGGTTCGCTGATGTTTTGCCCAGACTATAAGATCTGTCTGTGGTAAAACACCTTCGGCAGTTCTGCCTGGTGTCCGTCGCACTGACGAGCCAGGGGGCACCGCGGTATGCGTCTACCTGGCGAAACCGCAAACAGCGAACTTGTATTATGTAATTTCAGCCCTTTTCAGAGCAATAAACTGGTAACCGGAGAACTGGTCACCGGAGTTGACTAGTTCTCCGGTAGCCAGGTATCCTACTGTCTAACAAACTGCCTCTAGATCTTCCTACCAGCACGCCAATATTTTCTGTATTAATGTCCGACGTAGTGTCCGGTGTTCTGTCCGCCGCAGTCTCCGGAGCGGTGTCCTGACCCATCACTCATGGTGTACATCTCCTAGCGTCATTACTTCGCACGTCAACTCAGGCGGCGATATCAAAAGCAATATCCTTGTAGTTGATTTGTGGTGCTTTTAAACCTGATCTACCCGTTATTCGACAGCAAAGAATACCAATTAAACTTAGCAAAACCCGAGATCACCTGAAATACGGATGCCGCCGCCTGTATTGACTGTAGAGTCGCATGCGCATTGGCATCGTCGTCGTCGTCGTCGTCGTCGATGAGCTCGTCGAGGTGGTGCTCCTCGTGGACGTCGTCACCGGCTGCAGCGCACGCGCCATGCCGAGCCCGATGACGCCATCGCCGTGTCGACGGTTGATGAAATTGTTGTGGATCGCGATCCAAACGGCATAGTTGTTATCGTTGTTGTTGTCGTTTGTCACTCCGTTGTTGTGCTGCGTGTTACCGGTCGCGGACTCTTGATGCTCGGTGTCCGCTCGTTTGTTTGACTCGTTGCGGACATCGTCGCAACGACAGACTGTACAGAACCAAGAACAGCTTGCACATTACATACAAGCAGACATGCAGCCATGCAGCTAACTATAGCTTAGCTAGCATAGTTTGCGTTTCTACAGGTCCTCAGCACTGATGAGAACCAAAAGCAAAAAAAACATATCTGTTACCTGAGAAACTCCCGAGCACCACAACAGGCACCAGTACACAATGCCAACGGGCCATTGCCGACGTGTGTCTCGCACGGCACCGGTCTGTTTCTCAAGAAAAACAGAAAAAAATTCAGAGTTGCACACCTAACACCAATTGAACGTAAATGCCGAAAATAGAACACGGCCACTGCAATGAACAGACGCTGCACGCCAGTGACGTAGCCTATTTTTT